>CATIWJ010196824.1:0-24751 GCA_949640765.1 Croton laevigatus
ATCTGTTGATTGATAAAGATCAATGCCAGAAGATAGTCTTCTAAAATCTATTGATTCCTAAGAATACTAGAAATTAGGCATCCAAACACAATTGGAAAAACATGAAATAGGTTTAATATTCATCAAAAACTGTCTATCCCATCTCATCATCACAAATTTATAGTAAAATAAAAACCCTAATCCGAAACTTAAAAGGGAAACAAAGAATAGAAAATTATGAAACTTCGGCAAAACAGTAAAACGCCGTTTCGAATGCCCAAACGATGGAATTCGGCCCAAAAGTGACGGACGTCAGCAGCAAAACTGCTGATTTCTTCGAGTTAGCCCGTTTCCAATAAAAAAACTCACAAAATTCACCAAAATCCACCGCTGCCAACCTTATTCGCAAAAATTCAAAAACTGGACTTTATTTGCCGAAATGGGTCTTTCGGTCCATCCTGTCCATAAATTCAAGCTCCGCTTCCAATTCCGCATCATTTTGGATTTGGATTTATTAAAGCCGTGATGCAATTATGATATATTTTTTTTCTCTGTTGAAAAAAAAAAACAAACAAACAAACTATTTAGAAATTCAAATATCATTTATATATAATATAATATAATATAATAAGTCTTTTTATTTAACTAATTTGAATTATAAAATAATTTTTTCTTTATAATATTTTAAAAAAATAAATCTTTTACATGTAATATTATTATTATTATAAATTTATATTAAATAATAAATTTATTAATAATGTAAACTTTATTATTAATATTATCATAAAAATAATTTATATAATGGTAATTATTTATCAATAAAAATTTATTTAAATTAATTTTAAATATTAATTAAATATTAATTTATTTATAATTTATGCTATTAAAATATATTTTTTATAAATAGCACGTTTTGAAATATTTTTTAAAATTTTTTGTAAAATATCATAAGATATTTTATTTTAAATATTATATTTTAATAAATGTTAATTAAGTGCAATATTTAAATATAAACATTATTTATTAAAAACTAATCATTCTTTATATAATTATTAAAAAATAATAATTTTCATTATAATTCAAAAATCTAATATACTTTCTAACTAACGTTTATAGTGAAGATTAAACATTAAACTAATTTTTTTTTTTTTAAAAATTATATTAATATCTTAAATGTTACATAGGTATTTAAACTCTACTATTGAGGCACATCATTTAATACATTTTATTACTATTATTTTTTTTAATATAAATACAAACTCACACACCCGAATGTATATAAGAGGATTCGAACTAAATCCGTTAGAACTCAAGGGCAAAGATCTTACCACCTCTGCTGAACCCCAACTACTTTAATACATTTTATTATACTATATTTATTTATGAAAATACATTATAAATATAATAAACTTTTAATTTTAGTAGTGTTATTAATTATGAAATATAAAATTATTTAATTTTATTAATTCAATATATTAACAATTATAACATAAATTAATAAAAAAATGGCATTAATTATTTATTATAGAATATATAAAAAAAAAACTAACATAATATGCAGAGTTTGATCATATAATTATAAATGTAATTAATTTAAAAATTAGAAAAAAAAAATAGAAAAATGACATGTAGATTTTACACTTCTAATATCATGTCATCTATCAATCTTCAAACTTTTATATATATGTTATAAATAGAAAATGAAGATTCAATTTTCTTTTAGTTAAAAAAAGGTTAAACATTTGACCAATTTAATAAATGGGCTAACACAACACGTTTTATAAGAACACAAAAGCAACTAGCTTACCCAAATCACCGACCGTACTTTAGGAGACAACATTAGTCCTTTTTAATTACTGTAATTCAATTCATTCAAAAAAAAAAAAATTACTGTAATTCAATCAAACTTTACACTAATACATTATCATATAACACACTTGATGGATGTTAAAATACAATTCATGCATCAAAACATCAAACTTCCCACAGAACGTATAAATCTGTCAATAATCATTTGCAAGTGTTGTAACATGGAAATGGTTCACACTTGATATAGTGCAAGCTCGTAAATTTACAGAAAATCATTGTCCCTAACATATTTTGTATTATCAATAGTGGGATAAAACAAATAATTTGATGTGAAATTTGTAGAGACGAACCCGAGAGACGAGCACCTCCATTTGTACAACTTAATTCCCAGTGTATTCATCCCCATCCACTCATAGTACAAGTGTAACAGATTCTCCAATAAAATGTATCTTACTAAACAAATCGAAGGGGGGAAAAAAAAGCTATATGTTTAGGGCAGCAGAAATCAATGAACAGTACAAGTAAATCGAACTTACAAATATATGACATAAATGTTCTAACCAAACGTTACAGTAAGGCAATACCTTCCATTTTAGTCTTCTTAGCCCTTGAATTTCATTGTTTCCTTCTCAAAACCAACAGTTGGGAATGGCTTTGCATATTCCTCAACATCATTCCGCAGTTGTGCAATCTCTGATTGAACCTCTGTATTAGATTTCATTGTTGCTACAAAATCCTTCAACTTTGTTCCTGATATACACAAAAAAAGGTTTGTTATCAGGACATACTCGTTGGCAACCTGTAGACCAAAAGAATACCAAAATAAAATTGAGCAACCTTTAGCTTCTGCCTTGACTTTTAATGCCAACTTCACAGCTGCATCAAAGAACTCGGCCACTTTCACAAAATCTTCCTCAACAAACCCTCTAGATGTGAGAGCAGGAGTTCCTGAAGACCACAAAACTAGGAGTTCAGGGCAATTTGATAAAATTAACAAAAAATCAAAAGGTGAAAAAATGAGTAAATAAGGGCCTTACCCATGCGGATCCCACCAGGAACCATGGCAGATACATCACCAGGAACTGTATTTTTATTAGCTGCAATATGAACTGATTCCAAAACCTTTTCAACTCTTGATCCGTCAATACCCTGACAAACAATATTTTCCAAAGCAAAATTTTGATTTCTATTGCACGAAATATGTTGCAGCGTTTTCAACATGCTAGCATATATAATTTCGAGTCCGCCAAATCCAGCAATAGATTTGTTCTGGAATTCTCTTGTTCTTTGCAGCAAAAATACAAAATTCATTTAGCAACCCCCACTTTGGAATGAATAAATTAGGTCTTATCAAATTCATTTGAAAATGAATTTAATGTGTTTAAAATAACTAATTTAAACTTCAATCCAATTTTTTTTTTGGCTTTCAAACATGACAGTGTGGATTTACAAATGAATTCTATAAAATTTTATGGAAGTCATTTGTTCCAAAGAGGCCCAAAGCTTTCTTAAGCATGTTTATCTATTGAAGTAATAAGCTGCAGCAAAAACCTATTCATAATGTTCCCAACTGCCAACCACCTTTCTGAAAATTCTGCAAATTAACACAGAAACCCATTGCAAGGATATGATCAACCATGGAAAACCATATCAGCTAAGTACTAATGCAATTCCTACTCAAATTTAACACGTACGGAGTCTGCAGACACATAAAAAGGGCTTCTAAGCTAAATCAGTTTAATTAAAAAAGGCAATCCTCACACCTTGTTTCTCAAATTGACCAAGACCATATGGTTTTCTGTTCCTCCAGACACCAGATCATAGCCCTTATCTAATAAGCTCTGCACATAAAATAAACTGTAAGTGTGAGCCTTCTGTTGCAAAATCAGTCAGTATGATAATAACATTCACTAGCTTCAGAAAATGGTACATATATCTCTAGCATAATGCATCAGTTTAGGTTAGGCAGGCACCGCTCTAGATACCTGAGCAAATTGTGAACAGTTGCTAAGAACTTGCTCTTGGTAGGCCTTGTACTCTGGAGCCATGACCTGAAAAAATTATTCCATAATCCAAATCATGAACTTGGGCAAAATGCTTCTAAGAATGTCCAGATCTGTCATGAAATAGCCAATTTGGGCTTCATTGCATATAAATTAGAACAGAAGTTTCCCACCTCCTGTTTGAGAGCATACCTGCTTTAGTGCAACTGCCAATCCAGATATTGTGTGATTATGAGGACCACCTTGAAGTCCAGGAAAAACAGCTTGATTAATTTTTTCTTCATAATCATACTTCACCTGTTGAATTCAGATGGAACTTGATCATCAAGCTTAATTTAATTAGGTGTTCATCCTCAGTAGTTTTCTCTACACAAGAAAATAGGAATGACAAAAAATAATTGCTAAAAAGCAGCATGAAATATGATTAACAGTTGACACAATTTGCTTTAACCAACCCAAAAATAAAGCATTTAGACACATCTACTCAAACAAAAGCAACATTACTTTGTTTTTTCATATGATCAATTTTAATTCTCTTTTAGTTTGTGATTTGAACTCACTTCTTGCCCTTGTTTGTTAATCTCTTTTACTCCCTTCCTGAAGAAGATCATGGCTCCACGCGGGCCACGAAGTGACTTGTGTGTTGTGGTTGTCACAACATCTGCATAGTCAAAAGGAGATGGAATAACACCAGCAGCAACCAACCCACTAATGTGTGCCATATCAGCCAATAAAATTGCTTTTTGCTTGTCACAGACCTGTTAAATTCATCAGAATTAACTGGATTATAATCTGTAATGTATGAGTCGTGAATACTCTATGACCAAGTTAATTTTTTTGTTGACTCTTGAAACAAAGGCGTTCACCTTACGGATTCGTGCATAGTCATAAAGGCGTGCATAAGCACTTGCACCAGCAACTATAAGTTTTGGTCTAAAGAGTGTGGCACTTTTCTCCAACTGTAAATCATTCACATTCGTTAGCCAACTGTGTGTAGAAAGAATTAGCACTTCTCAAATATTATGCAAGATAATTTTAAAGAAGCTACGAACTCTTCACCAAAATCTAAAAACTACTTAGCCCATGGACTTCCAGATTATGTTATGCCATTGCAACTACATAAAAATTAAAACTCATCTGCAATAGATGCAATATATCCCCAATCCTTGTAAGGCCAAACTATGTTTGGAACTCCTAGCAACAATAACTAAGTACTTGGAGGTGAAGTTCTAAAATAAATTTTGAATATCTAATGCATGGCGGTTGCTCTAATATCTAAGAATGCACTTAAGAGGACAATTAGCATAAAAATAGTACTTGTTCAATGTCTCTAACATCAACCCTAGAACAGAGACCAGGATGCAATGCCTCAAATCAGCCGATCACTATATCTTTCTAGTTTTCTACTTATGCATAAGCTTTAAATGGCTTCACTTAGAATACTGACAATAGGTAGCAAAATATATATGTTCTCCATGCAACTTATGTTCAAGAATTTTTTTTAAAATTTCCAATCCATGTGATAAACCCCAACTAAAACTAGCAGCATCTTCTAGACTTACAGTTTCTAATCGCACAAATGAGAACTTCCAAAAAGATAGAAATAGCAGGTGTAGGTGGCAGAATACCTGATCATAGTCGATATAGCCTGTGCTCTCATTCAATCTGTAAGGCATTGTTTCAAAGAATATTGACACAGCAGATATCTTCTTTGTGTCTGTCTGCATAATGAAACAAGATGGTAAAGATATATCTATTATATTCTACTATATCAAGCTGGATTACTTTCTTAGATAAAAATTTAGGAAAGAGGGAAAGAGAGAATATTAAGCTGCAAGCACCTGATAACCATGAGAAAGATGTCCACCATGAGGAAGATCAAGAGCCATGATTCTCTCATGAGGTTTCAATAAAGCAGTATAAACTTGAAAGTTAGCTGGAGATCCAGACAGTGACTGCACGTTTACTGCAATAAATAAGATATGTGCTGACTTTAATCAAATTTTAAGTTATGCACCAACTTTAGTAGAACTTTTAGACAATGAGCAAGTCTTTCATTTGATTAAAATGAAATAGATAGATAAAATGCAAATATATATAACTGCATATGATACAGATTATTAAATGAATTCCGAGGATATATATGCTAGATACATCCTCATCTATCAGCGACTGTTTAGCATAAGAGTTCATTTTATCCAGCATGGAGATTCTTAACCATGCAGTCAATAATATTAATCAGAAACATGACAAACACATATGCAAGTAGATGAAGGAATAGTTCTTTAGCTTGAAAAGATAACTTCAACACAAGTAAAGTTCAACAAGGTTTTCGATGCCCATCTCCACAACCAAATCATGGAGACAGTAAAATAAACCAGCCAGTATCATAGTGGTTCATCTCATTAAACTTTCATTTTATCAAAAATTGATTCTCAAAGATAATGCACACACAAGCCATTTTTGACTAAATAAACAGAGGATAGAAAACAAAAAAGATAATGAAGCACTCTTCAAAAATTTCTTAACAAGCCTCTCAAGAATCTACAGTTGAAAATGAACAACCTCAAAGAACCAGCATAAACAAAAGCATCAAAGTTCAATTTGTAAACAAATGTTCTGAGCACAATGCTGAGAAAGATGAACATCATAAATGTAATAGAAAGTAAAAGGGTAACAAAATTTCATGCTGCGTCAACTATAATTTAAGGATAATTCATTACCTCCCCATTTTTCAGGATCCAATTGAAAAGCTTCTAAGGCACGCTTCTGACATAGGGTCTCAGCCATGTCAATGTACCTAATTGAATAAAACTAAGAGGTCTTGTATCACATATTGTAAAAATGGAAAAAAAAAAGGAGGTTGATGCCGAAAAGAAATATCACGTATGAATCAATTATTTAAAAACTTTTCTTTGTCATGAAAGTGAAGCAAAATGCCAACATTAAAGGTAAAGTTGACAAATTATTCACATACTCATTTCCTCCATAATATCGAGCTCCAGGATACCCTTCACTATATTTGTTAGTCATAACCGAACCAACAGCTTGAAGAACTGACACAGACGTAAAATTCTCGGAAGGAATAAGCTCAAGTCCCTAGAAATGCAAATACAAAATCCACAATCACTAGCTAAAAGCAAGGTATTATGCGAAAAAGGATTTAAAAACTAAGATTCAGGAAAGATTACCACTGATTTAATCAAAGAGGCCAACAAAATAACGTACCTTCCATTGCCTTGCTTTCTCAAGTTCAATGATATCAGCTATTTCAGGATCGATTTCTTCGAGCGGAGCATTCAATTGCTTTATCCACTGAAACCAACAAAATATGAAAATACGTAGAACATACAGAGATCTGCCACAGATCTTAATAGAGAACCAAAATGCGAAATTAAGCTATTATAAATAAAAAACAAATTGAAAGCGAGAAGAAAAATGGCTGTACATTAGCACGAGCTTTCTCTTTCTCAGGAGATAATGAAGACTGCAAAATCAGATTTAGAAAATCTATAAGATGTGGAGATAGAGAAGCAGCTAAGCTACGTAGAGCAAAATCAAAAAGGAAAAGACCATGTGGTAGAGAGAACCGCCATTGAAATAAGGTCCAATTGGCTTGTTGAGAGTGGAAGAGAGTCTTCGAAGAGCCATCGCCATTGCAGTTTCTCTGCCTCCCTCTTGCTATGTACGTATTGTATTCTGCTCAAAAAACTTTGAGATTTTGCGTCGGGCGGTTCCTTGGTTGGTGTGACAGTGAGTGGGGGTTGGTGGCGAAGACAAAAGTGGGTTATTTTGTCTGGATATGAATTAAATTAACAGAAGTAGTGCTAAAATATAATAAAAAGACAAAATGCAAGTCCCATCCTGCAAATATTAAAACCTGGGAGTTGATTCGCGCCTCCGCGGACTACTGTACCTTGACCTGTTAGCGGAGTCACGTATACGCACACTAGGATTGGCCATTCTCCGGACGATGCAATCCGAATCCGATGCTTAGGACGGCGTCGGCGTGAATCGAAATAAAATCGGGTAAACCACAACAGGAAACAGCGAGCAGCGGTTTGATTCCAATTCATAATCTTTCAGAACGATTTTTATAAGTTAAAATTTAAGTTTAAAAAATATTTAACTTATTTATTTCCTTTTGAAAGCATTAACTTATTTCCTTATAAATTAAAATTTTTTATGATACATTTTTACACCCGATTTTTAAGAATAAAATTTTGCATCAAAATGTTTACTAAATTTGGTTCAAATTTGCATTTGCTCCCGTGACTTCAACAAATTCAAATAGCTAAAGTTTGTTTGTACCTAAAATTGTTCAACATGCACTACAGTTTTTTTATTGAATAAGGGCATGAGTGGTTTAAACTTTTTGCAAATATGATAAGTACACTTATTATTATTTTATTCATTCGCGTGTAACAATTTCACCTCAATTGAGTAGAAATTGAGATCTTTTAGCGTATGAAAACATAACATGAATATACAGTGTTAATAGTTTATATATATATATATATATATATATATATATATATATATATATATATATATATAATTTACGCACTTAGATATGGAGAGGATATTCAAATTTTGTCTATTTAGACATAAGGGTAGGTTGTTTACCAACTCTGCTGGACCTCAACCACACATTTAGGAGGGTGTATTCAATCAAAATTTTTAATAACTTTTATAGACTTTTATAAATTTTTTTTAATTAATTACTTTTAAAGACTTTTTAATTTTTTAAAGACTTTTATAGAATTTTAAAGACTTTACTTTTGAAAACTTTTATAGACATTGATAGATTTTGAAAGACTTTATTTTTAAAGACTTTTATGGACATTGATGGATTTTAAAAGACTTTACTTTTATGAATTATAATTTTTTTAATGAAAACATATTTCAACAACAATTATTTATCAAATAATAAAATTTTATTCAATTCATTAATAAAAAAATTATGATACACGGTATCAATTACAAAATCATCAAAAAATAATAATAATAATAATAAATTTATATTTCTTATTTAATAAAAATAATTAATTCTTCAAATAGTATAAAAATTATATGAATTAAAATAAAAATTACACATTATATAATAAAATAATAATTCAAAAATATCTTTCATTAGCAATATCTCTTTATCAGTGGCGTGGGTCGGTACTGGGTAGTAGTAGTAGTAGTAGTACTGATAAAGAGGAAGAAATGATAGAATTACTAATTTAATTGAGTAGAAGTAACTCTGGTGGCTCGATCGTCGGTCGGAGATTGACTGTGTAAAAGTCTATAAAAGTATTGTGTAAAAAGATGAGAGTTGTTCACTCTTTTATATGTATTTTTACCTAAAAAGTCATTGTCTATAAAAGTCAATGACTTTTTGAATATTTACAGACTTTGAATGACTTTTTAAAAGTATTTAAAAGTCGTAATTGAATACCTACAGACTTTGAATGATTTTTATAAAGTCCATAAAAGTCATGATTGAATACCACCTTACTTTCAAAGTCATTAAAAGTCTTGATTAAATACACCCGCTTAGTTTATCATTTAGAAGGGAATTTAATTATATTAGTAATTTAATAGTTTATTTATACACTGTTAATTCAAAAAGGAAAATAGGTAGTTGAATATTTGTGCTTTGTTGTTTGACAGATGTGGCAGTCTATAATTAATCAGCAAAATTAATAAGAAGATAAAAAAAAAATAACTACAATTAGTTAGGAGAGATAATACGATTTTGTATTTATTTTGTTTTCTCATAATTAATTTTGCTGATTTGTCATCATATTAGTGGCATAGTATACATATAAAATGGTAGACTCAATCTACCTAAAAATTTCCCCTAAGAAGTTGGCCACTGAAGATCAAACTTGTGTTGTTGCAGTAACTTTCTTCCAAAAATAAAAAGATGTGGGTAGTTCTATTGTTCCTATTTGATGTATTCTATTTTGAATCTAGAAGAATAAATAATAAGGGTCCTTCTTTATAGGGTCATTGTCGGGTAGTGGATTGGCCAAATTGGGTGTCAGGTGCTAGGTCGGTCAAACTAGGTGTCAGGTACTAGGTCAATCGAAGTGGGTGTCGGGTACCGGGTTGGTCGAAGTGGATGTCAGGTCTGGTCCAAGCTCAATTCACAAATGGGTCCAACACTATTTGTCATGAATCTGATGGCATAATGGAGTCATTGAACAGAGATGGCTGAAGAGCATTTGTATATGTTACTACATTTGTCTTCACACATTATCCGGCTATCAATTTGGTTATCCATTACCGAAAGCTGCTAATGCTAAAGCTCTTGCTCTTCGTTAAGTTTTGAGCTAGTTGAACACAAATGGACTGGTGTTGTTATTTTTAGTAATTGTCAAAGCATTATCCAAGCTCTCTATTCTGATAAACAAACTCTACATAATTTGGATTCTTACTTTTTATTGCAAAATGATTTTATGTCGCAAAAATGATATTGTTATTTGTTGGATTCAAAAGTCATCAAATGTGAAAGTCCACGTTGTCACTAGAGTTTCCTTTCGGTTCAAGTTTTCTCTAGCTATGACTATTTATTCATTTTTTACTTTTTCTTTTAAATGGATATAGATTAGATATAACACAACCTAGCTTGGGTTACACCCATGATATCCATAAATAAAAGGAGATAACTTGGGGAGGTAGTATAGTTCTTTGTTTTCTTATAGAACATCGGGCGTTACAAGCTCTCCTAAAACTAGTTGGTGTTAGAAAAAAACGAATATCTTAGCCATATAGTCTATGCAACCCATGAGCACCCATGACATTCGACTATGACTTAGCCTACTTGGCTTCCATTACGAGATAATTGATGCACGTATGACCAACAATCTCCTCCACAATAATTGTTAATGCTGGAAATTGAATCGATAACCTTTGGTTATGATATATACCACTTATAGGCTCCCAGTCTCCACCTACTCTCTTTAAATCAATTATAGTGTATGCAACCACAACTGCCCACATTATTCGACTAAACTTAGTATATCAAACCTCTGCCATAGGACAATTGATATGCACGGATGACTAACAGATTCCTTAATTGTATCTAATGCTTATTATGCATTTGCTTTAGAAAAAAAAAAGTCACTATAACAACCCCCAATAGCCAAATTAGTTGCAAAATATGTGGTTTGTGTGGAAGAATTTTAGATATAAATAACTAACTAAATTTATCACATTAAAAAAAAATCATATTTCTAAAAAATAGCAACTTTTTAATTGTAAACAAACTATAAAAATTATAAATATATTATAAAGAAACTATAAAAATTTATTAACAAAACGATTAAATATGACTCTTTTATAAAAATATAATTAGGTTAAAAGTTATTTTTTATATTTAAAAATAGGTCTTTTATGATATTATCCCTTATCAAAATACTAGTCTTTTATTTACATGTATTACACAGGAGTACTCGATTGTAGGTATTCTTTGTTTATTTTTTATTATTATATATTTATTATTTTATATGGTATAATTATAAGAAATATATTTATTTTTATTTTATTATGTCTAGAAGATAGGCATTTTTGTATAAGTGTTTTTCGACATATTAATTTTATAATTTAGAAAAATAGACATATTATAATTTCATATCCTATTAAGAAATATTAACTCAATTCATATTCTAATTTTATTTAATAAATAATATTTTTAATCATATTAGTATTATTTTTTAATTAACATATAAAATTAAATTATAAATTATATATGAGCGTTTTATGAATGAATGTTCGCCACCATTTATATATAGAAATAATAATAAATATATATTATTTCTATAAAAAATAAAAAAAATATAAATAGATATAGAATTTTGTATTATTATAATTATTCCAATTAATTATATTATATAAAAATAATATAAAAAGTAAAGTTAGTTGAATAACTGTTAGTTAATAAGTATTTGAGAAATGATGCGATGTCAAATAATGCAGGGACACTAAGGGGGTGTATTCAATTAAGATTTCTAAAAATATTTGAAGACTTTTTTAAAGAATGACTTTTGTAGAGTTTTAAAGATTTTTAAAGACTTTTGTAGAGTTTTTAAAATTTCTGAATGACTTTTAAAGACTTTGCTTTTAAATACTTTTATGGATATTGATGGACTTTTATAGACATTTAAAGACTTTTATAGACTTTATAAGATATTATTATAATTTTTTAATAAAAATATATTTCAACAATAGTTATCTATTAGATAGTAAAATTTTATTCAATTCATAAATAGTGAAACTTTATTCAATTCATTATTAATTATAATACACGGTATAAATTAAAAAACATTAAACTATACTAGAAGATTGGCAAAAAAAAACTATACTAGAAGGTTACCCTCCTTGGTTCCTGCTAAAAAGCATGCTTCTTGGGTCACTATCAAACATGTTATCACCTTACCCACTCCATTGTACTTAACAACATTGAGATTTTTCATAGAGCGTACAACTATTTGTCCTTGATCACCAGCACAAACTAGAAACTCCCCACATTCACTGAGTTCAACACAATTGAGGCGCCCATTAGATTCACATGTTGCAATATGTTTTCCATTAATAGCAGACAGGTGCAAGCAGAGATCCTCGTCAGCATAAAATACTATCCGTCCATGCCGAGAGGCCACAAGCTTTGACAATGCACAACTAGAGGGATGGCGTAAAGATCTTATGTACCTTCACTCCCTTAGGGTATGGAAAATGCAAGTTCCATCTTTTGAACAACTGATAACTATATTAAGCTCCACATTGACATATAAACATGTCAATTGAGTAAAAAAGAACAGAGCATTCTACTTAGAAAATTGAAGTATGCACGAATAAGTTCCAACTCAATTGAGTAGGTGATATATCAGGTTAAAAGTTCCAACTCCTATAAAAAAAAGTTGAGAAAGGATCGAGTGTAATTTATTATGCAAGACATTTATAAAAATCATTGTAAGCCTTCTTTGCTCTAGTATTAAACAACCTACGTGTACATGCTTATATAAAAAGATAAATTTTTATAATGATGAAACCCCATCAACTTCTCTAATTTTGAAATCAATCCAACTAATATCAAAGAGCAATTGAAGGTCCTTCCTTTTCTCTAGTAAAAATAAAAATGTAATTGATTTTTGATATTTTATGAGCTACAATACAACATCTTTATTAATTTCTTTTGAACCCTTTTTTTATGCATTTTTATAACTTTAAACACAAGAACTTCTTGCTTTTCTACAATGTAATATGCTGCCTTTACTCAGAAAAATCCCAACAAAACCCATCCTAATAAATACACAAACACTTGCTAGCAATTTTGATTCAATTCATTGTAATTTGTAACAACACAGATGTAGATTTCTAGATGGCATCAATTACTCCATTTGTATTTTTCACACTAATTTGATGCATTATAAAGAAAAACATATTGTGCATAATCCCAGATAAACACACCGAACATAATAAATACTTGCTGGAAACTAAATTTTTGTTACATAAAAATAGATTCAATCCATTGAAGGGATTGGTTGCTATCTTGCTCAAGATTTCTGGATTCTGACATAGAAGCATTAGTAGACTGTCAAAAACTTCTTCTTTGAAAGGCTTTGTTTTTTCTCTTGGGCATTTAAACAAGCATCTTTTACATTATCTAAAAGTAAAGGCCTGGTACAATTGCCATTCGCCATTGAAATGTCAAGCAAATGGTTAACTAATTGTGTAGCTATGAATTCAACACGGTCTTTTTAACATTTGACTTGATCCAAGCATAGTTAAAGAACATCAGAAAGATACTAATGGTCTGTGATAAATGGATCAAATTAATAAACAACCCAAAAAACCCAATTGATAATTCTACTGCCCAAGTGATTTTCCATTCCTACGTTTTAACAACTACAACTTGAAGCAAGCATGTTTCTCAAATT
Source organism: Croton laevigatus (assembly GCA_949640765.1). Taxonomy (NCBI): domain Eukaryota; kingdom Viridiplantae; phylum Streptophyta; class Magnoliopsida; order Malpighiales; family Euphorbiaceae; genus Croton; species Croton laevigatus. Next base: position 13,721 of record CATIWJ010196824.1, read on the forward strand.
AAGAAGAAACGCCACAAACATACGGAAAAGGAACCCAACAAACACAGAACAAAACCAAAAAATAGAATTAATAAATAAGAAACAAACAAATATAAACTTACCTTGTATGGAGTACGAATGGTGCAATTGTCGTTGTAGGTTATGGTGGCATCGGCGGCGGAGGCGACGATGGTAGGAAATAAATCAATCAGTCGCCGGTCTGGATGGTAACAAAGAAGAGAAGAGAGACGAGAAAGAAAAGAAAAAAAAGGATTTTTGGGCTAAAAAAAAAAAAAAGGTCTGTAAAAGTATTGTACAGGTGGAGAATTTTTTTACTGTTTTATTTATATTATTAATTAAAAAATTTTATAAAGTAATTAAAAGTTTATTGTTTATAAAAGTTACTGGCTTTTTGAATACCTAAAATTTTTTAATGACTTTATAACAATTCTAATTGAATTCCATATGATTTTTATATACTTTTTAAAAGTATTTAAAAGTTGTAATTGAATACCAAGTGACTTTTATAGAGTCTGTAAAAGTCATAATCCAATACCACCTTACTTTTAAAATCATTAAAAGTCATTAATTCTCCAAATTGAATACATCCCCTAACGGATGGTGTTATGATCCTCCATCCTTTTTTAATGTAGTTGGTGTTATGAGGCCATGACTTTTGTAATTTTGGTTAAAATCCCTCGTATTCTTGAGGAAAAAAAAAAAAAAAGGTGTTTGAGTTAAAATAAAAGTGTACTACTTATTTTTTAAATATATAAAATTCTTATTCAAACGAAAATAATAATGCAATTAAAAATTTATAAAATAGATAATTGAAAATTTATATCATAAATAGCAGAGACAAATTTAGAGCCTTGGTAGGGTTTTAGTCAATTTCAGATCAATTATTTTTTAGCTCAATCAAAATTTCCTTTTACGATGCTTCTTTGAGCTTATTTGTTTAAGAGATTATAATTTTTTAAGGTTACTAACCTCCACGAAAATCGTCAACATCAATGTTAATAATCCAAAAGCGCAATGACAGAGGCCAATTGGTATCTATGGAGTATTTCGAGAACTTTATAATTTGATTTTTATTTTTATTTTAAATTTATATAGTGAATTTTCTAAATTAAATGTCAAGATTTGTAAAATTTAATTCTATATTGTAAATTAAACATAAAATAATTGATATTATTTAATTTACATTCATATAAAATTTATAATATAAAGATAATTTCTGTGAACGGTAACTTACTGAAATTCATATTGTGACTCAATATATACTATCTACCGTATAAGACCAAAAAAAAAAAAAGCATGTCTCGAAATTGTTATGGAGACATGTAGAAGCACACTTTCCAACAGGTTTGGAAAAAAAAAAAATATTTAAGAGTTAAATTCTAATTAATATTTATTATTCTTTTTGTAATTTCAGATGGCAAATATAAAACCAAAAAAAAAGCAATAATCAATTTAGGATCGATAAATTCAAATTAAAAATGTGGATGTAATTTTTGAAACGAACGATTCCGGAAAATTAGAATCTACGCCAAAGACAGTCCTTCAGATATAAATACAATCAGATTCCATATCAGAATTCTACTTGTGCATTATTACTGATTAGAATCTCTCCTCAAGAACCGCACGCACTCACTCTCCCTCGCAAAATGGGAACTGTAGAGATAGAGGCGCCACCCAAAAAGGCACTGACAAGCGACGGCGAACTCAGTGAAGATGATATTTCTCCGATAGAGGAAGTCCGTTTAACCGTACCGATCACCGACGATCCTTCTCTTCCAGTATGGACTTTCAGGATGTGGTTTTTAGGCCTTTTCTCTTGTTGCCTTCTCGCATTTTTGAATCAATTCTTTTCCTATCGTACGGAGCCTCTCATCATTACCCAAATCACCGTCCAGGTGGCGACGCTCCCTATCGGACGGTTCATGGCCTCTGTACTACCTAAAACTAAGTTCAGAATAGGAGGTAGTGAATATTCTCTGAATCCGGGCCCGTTTAACGTGAAAGAGCATGTATTGATTTCAATATTTGCTAATGCTGGTAGTGCATTTGGGTCTGGTTCGGCTTATGCTGTCGGGATTGTGAATATTATAAAGGCATTTTATGGAAGAAATATTTCATTCATAGCTGCTTGGATTCTTATAATCACCACGCAGGTTCTTCGTTTATTAATTGTTTTATAGTATTTCTTTGTCGTATTAAATTAGTTTATTCTGGGTTATATCTGATTTGTGTTTTTTTGATAAAAACTTGCAGGTTTTGGGATATGGATGGGCTGGCCTTCTAAGGAAATACGTGGTGGAACCGGCACACATGTGGTGGCCATCCACACTTGTTCAGATCTCCCTTTTCACGTAAGTTATATATTACAAACTTTGAATTTGATTTTCAAATAATTTCGGTATGATTTTGGTAAACTATGATTATGATGTTAATCTAGTATTTAAGCATTTAATCTGTTGTCGTTCAGATCATTCTCTTGGTACGCTTCAATGTCCATTAGACGCCTTAAAACCTTCCCTTTTGTGATATTTACACCTAAGCCTGAAATTTTTCCTTTATTTATAAATCTACTCCCAACTATGACTTGATAGATGGAAAATAAACAAATCAAACCAATAATATAAGACCCTTTTTGAGCTTAAAATGCAATTTAATCTTATACGTCAATTTCATGTAAGATTGGAATTTTGTGGTTTTTCAGTATTGGAGTTAGGAGATTATAACCTGACCTTTTACCAAGTAACTAATGCACTTGCCTCCAGATTTGGTGCAGAAATTTGTAATTTGTGCCGACCATAAGCAAGATAATTTTTTTTTTGTTTCCTTGGTTAATTAAGTCGTTGTATTATAGCATCTTTTTATTTTCCGTACATTTGTTTTCATCTGACTTACAATCATCTTAATAACTTAATCTAATTTTTTTGCTTTTTGGAAATTACAGAACATTTCACCAAAAAGAAGATCCCAGTGAAGAGCAACGTATGCCACGAATGAAATTCTTCCTAATTGCAGTAACATGTAGCTTTGTTTGGTACTTGTTTCCTGGTTATCTGTTCCAAACACTACAAAGCCTAGCATGGGTATGTTGGGCTTTCCCAAAATCTGTGACTGCCCAACAATTAGGGTCAGGTTGGGCAGGACTAGGACTTGGAGCCATAACACTTGATTGGTCAACAGTAGCTTCATACTTATATAGCCCTCTGTTAACTCCTTTCTTTGCCATAGTAAATGTATTCATTGGATATGCCCTCATAGTTTATGGGTTGACCCCAATTTGTTATTGGTGGCTAGAACTATATGATGCCAAAAAATACCCTATAATTTCTTCTCATTTGTTCAATGCACAAGGTCAAGTTTATAACTTTACAGCAATTATTAATGATAAATTTGAGTTGGATTTGGCACAATATGAGAAATCTGGGAGAGTTCATATGAGTACCTTCTTTGCTGTAACTTATGGACTTGGATTCGCCGCTATCGCAGCTACACTTAGTCATGTTGCCTTGTTCCATGGAAGGTAATATGATAATTATAATAATCTTCCAAATAAATTATTTTAAGCTGAGAATAAAATTGTTTAAATTTTTCTTAATTAAGTTTGTATTACAATGTTACAGGGAAATATATGATAGATACAAAGAATCTATTAAGGGAAAGGAGGATATCCACGTAAGATTAATGAAGAAGTACAAGGACATACCTGGGTGGTGGTTTCATCTGCTTCTTGCAGTGACATTAATAATCTCACTTATACTTTGCATTGTCCTGAGAGACCAAGTTCAAATGCCATGGTGGGGGCTTATATTTGCATCTGCCATCGCCATCATTTTCACACTTCCTATTAGTATAATCACTGCCACCACCAATCAGGTGAAACAACTATTAATTTCATGAATTCATTTTGTTCTAATTGAAGCCGTGAATGGGACTTTGATTAAATTTGTCAATGTAAACAGACCCCAGGGCTGAATATTATCACCGAGTATATAATGGGAATTATATACCCTGGAAGGCCTATAGCCAATGTCTGCTTCAAAACCTATGGATACATAAGCATGGCTCAAGCAATTTCCTTCCTTAGTGATTTCAAGCTAGGCCATTACATGAAGATCCCTCCAAGATCCATGTTTCTTGTTCAGGTAATTTTTGTTGCTTTATTACTGACAAGCTAAGGTTTAATGGCCCTGGAATCAGGTTTGGTTATCAGATTACAAGTTCAACCCAGTTAGAATTTATATGAACCTTTTCTAAAAGAAGATTACTTTCTTGTCACAGTTCATTGGAACAATCATAGCCGGAACAATCAACCTTTGTGTAGCATGGTGGCTTTTAAATAGTATTGAACACATATGCCATGATGATCTCCTTCCTGCAAATAGTCCTTGGACATGCCCATATGACCGTGTATTCTTCGATGCATCAGTGATCTGGGGTTTGGTAGGGCCTAGGAGGATTTTCGGCTCTATCGGAGAATACTCTGCCCTTAACTGGTTCTTCTTGGGAGGATTATTAGGACCAGTTGTAGTATGGGGTTTTCACAAGATATTTCCAAAACAATCCTGGATACCTCTAGTTAATCTTCCAGTACTTCTGGGAGCAACAGCTATGATGCCACCAGCAACCTCAATTAACTATACCTCCTGGATTTTTCTGGGAACATTCTTTAACTTCTTTGTGTTCAGGTATAGGAAAACATGGTGGAAGAGGTATAATTATGTTCTTTCAGCAGCTCTGGATGCTGGAGTTGCATTTATGGCAGTTCTTATTTACCTAGCATTAGGCCTTGAAAATGTAAATGTTCACTGGTGGGGAGCTGATCCTGATATTGATCCTGAGCATTGTCCGTTGGCCTCTTGTCCTACTGCTAAGGGTATAGTTGTCGATGGTTGTCCAGTTTTTTAGTTTTTTCTTCTTTAATTTTCATTGTTGAAGCTCAAACTAGTTAGGTAGGGGTGTTTTATCTTTTTTTGTTTTATTTAAAGGAAAATAGTTATGGTTTGGTTTAGGCAATTGCAAATATGGTGTCTTTTGGATTTCTGCTCATTAACGAAATTATGTTTCGGTTCCCATCTTTATTATCTGGTTAAGTCAGTGCATTTGGAATTACAAATTGGAAATTTAAGTTAATTTGAGACAAATTCATATTTATAAAATGTTTGATAAATATATCACACTATCGAAATATTTTAGATAATGTATATTGTGTTCTTAAATCACATTTGATAGATTTTTAGCTCATAGATTTTGATTTTATATTGTAGATTATACAGGAATTAATATGTACCATCAATTTCTACATGTGTACTTTTATATATTTTTTTTATATATATATAAATCATAAATTTAGTGTCTCAAATTTTAAATTTTGATAATTTAGTGTCTGGATTTCCTTTTTTTTTTTTTTTAACAATTTAGTGTCCAATCTATTTAAAAATTTACAGTTTGGTTAATTTTTTCATATGTGGATTGTTTGCCTGATGTAGACGAATTGGCACCGAGTTGGCATTTTTGCCACATCATATTTATGAAAACAAATATTTCAAGTTAGCCCTTTTTTCATTTTAGCAACTCTAGCCACGCCGCTCTCTACCCACAGCAATCCTGCTATTTTTGCAACTACCACCTGCTCATGTTCTTCGTCGATGATCAAACCCTTTCCGTCCTAACCACCTATGTCGTTCAACCATCGCTTTCCCTACCGTTCGATTCTCCACAGCCAACCACACACCAATATTAATATTCAAATAATCAAAATTTTGATTTAAAAAAAAGGAAAAAATTATATTTTTGTCCATATATTTTAATATATTATAACATATTAGACAATTTTGTTCTTATATTTTACAAAATAAACTATTTTATGTTTAGACAAATATACTCTTTAGTCATTCCGTTACTTTTTTTTTTGTCATAACACCGTTGAAATATTTTCATAATCTCTAAAATAATACTGTCACTGTTTAAGACACCAAAATAGCTTTGCCTCATCTCCTACCTCCAATAGGGACTTAAAGTGTAATTTACCACTTCAAAACTCAAATCCATTTTTTGGCACTAAAACTTGTAAATGACACCAAATTAAAACTCTCGATGTGTGAATTTCAAAAAAGGTTGATTTCAACAATTGACCACCGTAAGGCCTCGTTTCTTCGTTTGACGATCTCGGTCCTTTCAACCCGACTCATCAATCCAGTATTTTCTTTCTTTTTAGCTGACAAACAGCAAAGGTATTGGTGTTAAAGACTCACCAGTGACCATCAAATCTCCTGGTGACCTTAATTGCTCAGAACATGGCGGTAGGTGCGGCAACGACGACTAAGCTTTCAAGTAGTTTTGACCTAAGCTTTCCTCTCGATTTTCAAACAATTTCAGGCTTAAATTGGTAGAAGTTCTAGACTTCTAGTGCCCAAGGGTTTGTTTTCAACTGGGCTTCACTCCAGTGGCAGCAGCTTGGCCTCGAGTGGTAGCGATGGTCATGGCAATCGGCGATGGAGTTCCTGACCATTGTTCGTGCGAGAGAGAGAGGCTAATTCTCTATCCAATTTCTACTTGGTCCTTCAAGATTTCCATAGGGTAATTCTCTATCCAATTTCTACTTTGTCCTTCAAGATTTCCATTTGATCTTTCAATTATAAAGGCACCTTAGTGATTATGAAAATTAGTAAACGCAAAAGAAACAGAAGAGTACCTTTTTTAAACAACAAGGATAAATTAGCCTAATTTACAAAATATAGGGACAAAAAAAGTCTAATCTGTCAAACTACAGTGACAAAAATATAATTTTGCCTGAAAGAATTAATTTAAAGAAAATGTAATTTTGCCTCAAAAAGTTAGTTTAAAGATTCATCAGACATAGTCTATAACTAGGTTTTGAGCCGGCACTTCGCTGCAGGTAATCTCTGTAAGTTGTTTACATATGTATAGCATTGCATGACATAATATTTACACTTATATGTACATATAAAGATGACATTATGAAGTGCTAATTGTTACATAATGAAGTAGATTAGAGAAGGTAAGGTATTTAATTAACAAACTAAATGAAACCAGTAGCCAGAAAAGAAATGATTATATAACTAAACTACATAAAAATGTACATTAAATTAAATCATCAAATCGAAGGAAATATGAAAAGGTCGTACAGAATCAATCTGAATGCCTCCTAATGCAGGAGAAGCTATGCCTTCTCAGGTAAGGCTTGAACTGGCCGAAGCAGATTGGAAAGCATTTAATCTACTATTAGAAGTCCTATACTCTGCACCGGATGAGCAACCCATCTCAAATGAAGGAAAGCCCAAGTAAAGTAGGGTACTTTACTACAACAGTTACTCAGTAAACATTAACAAAGCATATTAGAGTTTGCAAGTACGTTTAACGAGGGTGCTTTCCTCTGCTCTTTATTGACTGCATCATAGGAAGAATGTTTCATATTTCACAGTATGGAATAGCTGTCTTAATTCCTCCTAAGACCTTGGGTTCGGTTCTGTAATTTCTTGGGTTGTAAAATTTATGAGTAAATGGTTGAGTTTTAAGTGATAATTGAAGCTAGTCTTCCTTCTGCGAAAAAAGAAAAGATTGTACAAATCACTATCCTTTTTGCTGGGAATTGAGGAGAAGAAAAGAGAGGAAGTTGTTATGAGACATTCCTGCATAAAAAGGAAAAATAGAACAATAAATTTGTGATTGGTTTATAGAAGGCCCAATCAAATACTTTCAAAATAAAAAATTATGCACGTAAGAAAAGCCGGCAGTAATAAAAACAGGCCTGATTTTGTTGGTCGATAAAAATCGAGGTGACAATTGGTGGCTTTGTTGATTTCGGTCTGTGTCTATATTTTTAACCCGAGGGGCAACTGTAGCCTTTTTGCTGCTTCGGTTATTTGTTTTCTGAGAAAATCAGAAAACGAAAATAGTAAAAACATAATCAAACAAAGTAAAAATAACACCCAAAGTGAATACCATTCTTCTTCATGCGAAGAATCAATATCCGAACATCACTACAACTTCCATCTTTTACTTAACTGAATCAAATGTAGTGGATTCTAAAATGACAAGTCTCTGGAGTAACATTTTACAATAAATTTAACCATCTGCTTGCATGCCCGAGAAATAAGAGAATACTTTATACCGGTGGCTCTTAAATATAAGATTCTTTAAGGTGTCTATGCAGTCTTATTAACTTCTCATAATTCTACTCTCTGATGTTTCAAGAGATCCTCTAGCAACAGGGATTCCGCCAACAGAAGTTTTAGGCTTGGCATAATCAACATAGATAACTCTTCCATTCAGCGTCTGTCGGCCATAACTAATTATTTTTGAAATCTTTAGTTAAATAAAGTAAAATCAAATAAAGAAGACAGAGTTTTCGGCTTAACCTTTCCATTCATCTCAGTTAGAGCTGTGTATGTTTCATCGTCTGATGCAAATGTTAACCTTTTGATTTTTCAGACACTTTGTCGGTTATAACTTTAGCTGGAGAAATGAAACGAAATGAAATCAAATCATGATTCAATTGAAAATCGAAAATAAACACAAAGGAACCACAGTCCAACACAAAATCAGGAATTGCATTCAACCACATAAAATTAAGTTTTACACAAAATCAATTACATACAAAATAAAGAAAAATAGCTTCTCCAAACCATGCACCACACAAATTTAATCTCGAAAGAACTCTAATAACAACCGATAAAAAATAACAACGAATATACTGAGAAATGGAAGTAAAAAAAAATTGAATGCATGCAAATGTAATTTGTGTTAGCAAATTGGAAAATGGGAGAAGTAGAAACACACCTCAGGAAAAAGCGAGAAAACGAAGCGAAGAGAAAGATGCGAAAAAGAGAAAGACGCGGATTCGGAAATCCAAAACCCATTATTTAAATAACGACTACGTCGTTTTTGGGAGGGGTGAACAGTCCTACCCACCCTTCTCTTTTAGTGTAGTAGTATTTTATATTATAACATAAATTATTTAAAAATTCTTTTTTTTTTCTTTGAAAGAGCAATTCAATTTCCTTTAGATTTGTAAATGTTTTATTAATTTTTATAAAGGTGGAATCTGGTGCACGTCTGCCACCAATCTTTACTGAAACATTATTGAATTTTTCGTGAACTACAATAAAAATTTATTCCGGAAAATTATAATTTTATCTATAAAATTTTCATTTAATCTACAATTTTTTTCTATATTTTTTTTAAATAGACTTTTAACCAATTTTTCATCAAATTTGTTAATAAATGAAAAAAATTAACTTTTGTTATGAGTTTAGTGAAAATTATGTGGACTAAATTGTAATTTTACAATTTTAATTTAGAAAAATAAAAAAAGGAAAAAACAAAACACTCCGCACTTCACGAGCTCACCATAAATTGCAATCCATCCTCCTACAACAGTTGTTGTCGCCATTGATGGTAGGCACCGTGAAGGTCATCAAAAGGTCTCTGATGGTGATCATGTTATTTCGATAGTACTTAAATTAAATTAAATTAATTAAATTAATAATGCTATAAAAAATAAAATGCAATACATTAAATTCGAGCAAATAAAATTCACTATTTATTCTTAAAGAATTTTATTTCTCTCTCGGTACCTAAGGTTAATGGAATAATTACTCTAACGGTAGAACGATTATTACCTTATCAACGTAGTGGTACTTCAAAACCCGATAAACAACGAACTCAATAAATGGAGTAAATCACACGATACTATATATTTTGTAAGAAAGGAGAATGTAAACTTTGTGCAGAATTTTTGCAGGAAAATTCTGATTTATGAAGTGCAAAAAATAAGTGAAAAATCATGTGAGGGGCTAGTTGTATTTATAGAAAACTAAGGGATGCTAGTGAAAAGTTGCACCCGGTTCGGTTGGACCAAACAGATACAAACCAAATATTGCAATTGTTCGATTGGGAACTGCTTATGGTTGTACCGAATCGAGTTTGGATTGAACCAAACTCCAACCAATCTGGGTTCAAAAAAATTTAATCAAATCAAATCTTTTAATTAAAACCAAAGCCGAGCAAGCAACAGCGACGACACGAGAGCCTAACCTCTTTCAATGCTTTTAATTGCTATACTTTACTTATAAATTCATTTCTATTTTATTATTTATTCGACATGGGATAAATAAATTTTTCCTTAATTTCCAAAAGATATGAGGTATCGAAGTTGTTTCCAATTCCATGGAAGCAGCGACTCTCTTCATATTCTCTGTAGGTGGGGTTCTTTGTGTTGGAATTTTCATATAGCAAATAACAGTGATAATCACATAAATTCGCAGCAGAAGCAATATAATATATGAAAATTAAACTGGAGTAAATTTTATCAACGCAATTAAGTGTAGGGATATTTAGAAATATACCTTTGAAGCATGCTTTAACTGGATTGTTGTAAGCCTTTCCACCGAAATTTTTTTCGCAAACAAAATGACCTAGGGATTGAAATGCGAACCCCCTCTTTCTTTACACACACAAGGATCAAAGAGAGGACCTTAGTGTGCTAGCACAGGAAGCAATATATGGCATAACTAGAGAACTAGTCTCCAATGAAAATGAAATTGAATAGATCAATAGAGATGAATTGCCTTTCCAATTTCAAAAATTCCCTTACCGAAAATAAAAAGCCGGATCAATATAATTCATGAGCCTTTTTTTATGTCCTCTACGTGAAACAAAATATAATTGATGAATTTTGTTTTTGTCCTCCATGTGAACACTCCACCAAAAATATATATTATATAACTTTTGTTTTTGTCCTCCATGTGAACACTCTACCAAAATTATATATTATATATTATATATATATATAAATATAATTGATGAATTTTGTTTTTGTTTTTCACGCCTCCACCAAACATATATATATATATATAATCCAAACCTTTTGTAATTAGGGGTGTTCATTCGGGTACAGGTAAAACGGGTAATTCGGGTAATTCGGGCAAAATGGGTAATTCGGGTAAGTTAATTCGGGCAAAACGGGTAATTCGGGCAAAATAGGTAGTTAATTCGGGTAATTCGGGCAATAAT
>CATIWJ010196832.1:0-11630 GCA_949640765.1 Croton laevigatus
AACCGAACCCGACCGATGCACACCCCTAGTTTTGTGCATTTGATATCAAAATTAATAAATAATTCCAATAACAAGTCAATATTAAAAGAAAGGGTAGGAATGGCTTCCTGCTTTCCAAAACTAGAATGAAACAAAAAATCAAATCACATCCAAAACAAAAATCGAATGAAAAATACAGAGAGAGCTCAAATCTGATGAACGATGGTGTTTAGCTTCTTACTTTCATCTGTTCAAGTGTCGCAGCAGTAGAGACAACTAGTCTTGGTTAGAATACAAGCAGAACTTCAAAATCTACAATCAATTGAAGGCATATATTAGTTAAACAACAAACTGGTTCAAAGATTTTAGAATAAAAAACAAGGTAAAGAGTTCACCTAACCTGAATAACCGACTTTACTCAGGCCGACATGTTCAAGAAACGAAAACAAAAATAGCTGAAAAACAAAATATGGATACTGAAAACTGAAGAGAACTAAAAATGAAAACAGGGAAGTGAAGCAAGAATAAGAAGAAATGCGTTCAAATTGTGAGAAAAATACCTCAATCAGTTGAACTCCACCATGTTGCCTAGATCTCTAACCTGAGATAGTTCAAAAACCATTGGAGATGAGTTTGGTGGAGAGAATAAGGAAAAGAAGAGAGAGAGAGAGCGTGAAAGAAAAATGGTAGAGAATGGAAGAGAAACGGGAACCTCAAATTGGTGGTGTTGAGGTACTCGCTGGTCAATGGTGGAGGTTGTGATGGAGGCAACTGATTCTGCAATTTCTCGATTGAAACCAGAGTCTAGGTTGTGGTTGGTGAGAATGACAATGAGCAACAGAAAGGAGCACGTATGGATTATTACGGTGGGTATTTTGTCATAAAACTTATAAAAGGGTGTTAGTTTTGTCAACAAATTAAAAAAGGGTTATTTTTGTTAATAAAACTTAAAAGTGGTGCAAGTTTTGTTTTTTCCCTTTCTTTTTATAGACATTTTATTTGTTTGATATATTAGACTCATAAATCGAGTAGTAGGGTGCAAACGAGCCGAGCTGCTTGCGAGCCATTCGATGTTCGCTCAATAAAAGCTCGACTCAAGCTCGGGTCGATAATAAACGAGTTGAGAGCGAGCTGGAAATTCAGACTCGTTTAATTACAAGACAAGCTCAAGCTTGTTTGTTTAATTAACGAGCCGAGCTCGAGTAGATCAGTGTTCAGCTCGGCTAGAAAAAATATGTATAACGAGACGAGTTGCTTGCGAGCCACGAGGCTCGAGCTCGAATAGATAATAAATAAGTCGAGCGCGAACTGAAAATCTAGGCTCGTTTAATTAATGAGCCGAGCTTGAGTAGGACAATGTTCGGCTCGGCTCGGCTCGTTTATAGCAAGAGTTTTTCCCAAGCTTTAAATTAAATCCCTTCTGCCGCATAAACACCATCTTCCATTGGTTAATATCTATTAAATGGTAAAACTTTCTTTTTTTGACAAATTTAATGGTAAAACTAATAACTTAATAAATCCCTTCAGCTCAAGGAATCTTTCAATCAATTAAAAAAAAAACATACTATACATACATAGAGTAGAAATACAGAATCATCAAGACAAAGAAAGTTAAAAGATAGAACATCCTCCAATCCAACCCAAAGTTGTGTAGACATTATCATCATCACCGTCCAAAATGTGGGGCTACCATGAAAATATTCAAAGGAGAAAGAGAAAGAGAGAGAGAGAGAGAAAAAAGAAGTACTGTTAATAAGGAAAAATTAGCAAGCTTTTGAAAATATAAAGGGATCCATAATAATAGTTTCTGCATATTTTGTTTTTGAGAAAGGAAAGATTTTTATGCAGACTTCATTCACTCATCACTGCTCTTTTCTCGTGAAAAAGCATTACGTGAGAGAAGAGAGAATAACAATTCTTTCTCTCTCTTCTTTCTTTTCTCTTCAGGCCCATAAAATAAAAATCTCTCTCTCACCTCCAAAAATCACCTGTACCAAGAACAGAGTACCCTGTACTCTATTTTCTTTGCTTCTCTATAATCTGCACTTTCTTCCTTCTTTTACTCACTTATCCTCTCTGTTTCTCACTCATTCTCTTCTACTTTGCCTCTGTTACATCAAATAAAGATGGGTTTATTATACACCCCATGTTCTATATAATGCACCTCTCTTGTATTGCTTCTTTTGTTTTCTAGCTCTTGTTTTTGCCTCTTTTCTCTCTTCCTTTGATGTGGGTGTGTTGGCTCTCTTTTTTCTTTTCTATCACATTTCTTTGTTTGCTGCATCTTTCTCCTACCAAACCCCCTAAATTTAAGGATTTCTGTTCTTTTTTTGGCAGTCCTTTATTTCCCTGCTAAATCTCAATGGGCATTTCTCCTAATGTTGAATACTGATTAGCCTCTCTTTGTAAAATACTTTTTGTTAGATGCTTTTGGCTTAAAGGTTTTTAATTTTTCAATAAGTGGCGTTTGATAGTAAAAGGAGGAAGCTTGGTACATAGTGAATGTTTCTCTGTTGGGTTTTGATGAAAATTTGAATTCTTGCATGAAGAACTCTTAATCTATCTGCAAGTAAGAGTAGTTAAATAATGGGATTTTTGTGCTTTTCTTATATTTTGTTAGTGGGATTTTTATCAGAAGTCCAGCAAGTGACTGCTCAGTTCATTGATCAAGCTACACTAGTGGCCATTAACAGAGAGCTTCAAGTTCCTGGGTGGGGTGGTAACAGCACAAATTACTGCAACTGGCGTGGCATATCTTGCGGCTTGAATCATTCATTGGTAGAAAGCATTTCGCTTTCAAAGCTTGACCTTAGAGGTAATGTGACTTTGATCTCTGAGCTCAAAGCTTTGAAGCAGCTTGATCTTTCTGGTAATAATTTTCACGGTCCAATTCCTTCAGCTTTTGGAAATTTGTCTAAGCTTGAGCTTCTTGATTTATCTTTGAATAAGTTTGATGGTTTAGTTCCAAGAGAGTTGGGTAGTCTTAGAAACATTAGATCACTAAATCTTTCCAATAACTTACTTTTAGGAGAAATACCTGATGAACTTCAAGCTCTAGAAAAGTTAGAGGAATTTCAAATTTCTAGTAATAGGTTAAATGGTTCAATTCCATCTTGGGTGGGTAATTTGACTAGCTTGAGAGTATTCACTGCTTATGAGAATGACTTGAGTGGTGAAATTCCAGATAATTTAGGTTTAGTTTCTGAGCTGAAGTTGTTGAACCTTCATTCCAATTTTCTTGAAGGGCCAATGCCTAAGAGCATTTTTGCTATGGGGAAGTTGGAAGTTTTGGTTCTTACCCTGAACAGATTGAGTGGTGAAATTCCTGAATTAATTGGAAACTGTAAAGGTCTTTCTAATATCCGAATTGGGAACAATGACCTTGTTGGAGTTATCCCTAAAGCAATTGGAAATGTTAGTGGCCTGACTTATTTTGAAGCAAACGATAATCATTTATCTGGTGAGATTATCTCTGACTTCGCTCAGTGCTCTAATCTCACCCTTCTTAATCTGGCCTCAAATGGATTTACTGGAATCATTCCTCCTGGGCTCGGACAGCTTGTGAATCTGCAGGAATTGATTCTTTCAGGTAACAGTCTGTTTGGAGATATACCGGAATCAATTCTTGGGTGCAAGAGTCTTAACAAGCTGGATCTTAGCAATAATAGATTCAATGGCACTATATCTAAAGACATTTGCAGCATGTCAAGGATGCAGTACTTGCTTTTGGGTCAGAATTCAATAAAAGGTGAGATACCACATGAAATTGGAAACTGCATGAAACTGCTGGAATTGCAGATGGGCAGTAACTATTTGACTGGAAGTATCCCTGCTGAGATTGGTCACATCCGGAACTTGCAGATAGCCTTAAATTTGAGTTACAATCATCTTCACGGATCGCTTCCCCCTGAATTAGGAAAGCTAGACAAGCTAGTTTCTTTGGATGTCTCTAATAATCAGCTTTCTGGTACTATTCCCCAATCATTTAAGGGTATGTTGAGTTTGATAGAAGTCAATTTCTCAAACAATCTTCTCGGCGGTCCAGTGCCCACATTTGCGCCATTCCAAAAGAGTCCGAATTCGAGCTTCTTAGGGAACAAATTGCTTTGTGGTGAGCCATTGAGTTTGTCTTGTGGAAACTCGTATGCTCCTGGTCATGAGAATTACCATCACAAGGTTTCTTACAGGATTATACTGGCTGTTATTGGTTCTGGTTTGGCAGTATTTACCTCAGTAACTGTTGTGGTTCTGCTTTTCATGATGAGGGAGAAACAGGAAAAGGCAGCCAAAGATACGGGAGTTATCGAGGATGTAAACAATGAGAAACCATCAATAATTGCAGGCCATGTATTTGTTGAAAATCTTAGACAAGCAATAGATCTAGATGCTGTCGTTAAAGCAACTCTAAAGGATTCAAATAAGCTCACCTGTGGAACATTCAGTACAGTCTACAAGGCCGTCATGCCTTCCGGGATGACCCTATCAGTGAGAAGATTGAAATCAATGGACAGAACTATTATTCATCACCAGAACAAGATGATTAGAGAGCTTGAAAGGCTGAGCAAGCTCTGTCATGACAATCTAGTGCGGCCAATTGGATATGTAATTTATGAAGATGTTGCTCTTTTGCTGCATCATTATCTGCCCAATGGGACATTAGCTCAGCTCATTCATGAGTCCAGCAAGAAATCTGATTATCAACCTGACTGGTCAACAAGGCTATCCATTGCCATAGGAGTAGCAGAAGGATTAGCTTTTCTGCATCATGTAGCGATCATCCACCTCGACATTTCTTCAGGAAATGTTCTTCTTGATGCTGATTTCAGGCCTGTCGTTGGGGAAGTTGAGATTTCAAAGCTCTTAGATCCATCCAAAGGCACAGCAAGTATAAGCGCAGTTGCAGGTTCCTTCGGTTACATTCCTCCAGGTTTGTTTCTTCTACTTTATATGTATATAGCCTACTGTTGTTATTTGGAATCTTCTACCATTTTGTTATCTAGTAGTTCTATAAATGTCTTTAATTGGTTCTACAGTATTCTGTCACGTTATATTGTTTCAGTTACAGTAACCTACAACCTTTTGTTTTTGGTTAGTGATTATATGATCCATTGCGCTCAAGGGACGATCTAAAATTTTAAAAGGATGTCCTTATTGTTTCTTATTCTAAAGTCTGTACTTTTATTTGTTATCCAGAATATGCTTACACAATGCAAGTTACAGCACCCGGCAATGTCTATAGTTATGGGGTAGTATTGCTTGAGATTCTAACAACTCGATTTCCCGTGGATGAGGAATTCGGCGAAGGGGTAGATTTGGTGAAGTGGGTTCATGGAGCTCCGGCAAGAGGAGAGACTCCAGAGCAAATTCTTGATGCAAAGCTCAGCACAGTTTCTTTTGGCTGGAGGAGAGAAATGTTGGCTGCCCTTAAGGTGGCGTTGCTTTGCACTGATAGCACACCAGCCAAGCGTCCGAAAATGAAGAAAGTAGTTGAAATGCTTCAAGAAATAAAGCAGAACTGATGGAAATTTGTCAGCCTAACTGCATGTGAAATTTATCAATCACGATTCTGGTAAATTGCTCGACTGCTCTACGGAACTATTTCCACATATTTACTCCAATTTGCAAATTTACATACTTGGAAGGCTAAATGAGATGCTTGTAAATGTTAAAAATTCTGTCTGCTTGCCATGTGCCACAATGTTCATGAGCAAGTATTATGAGGTTGCTGTTTTTGAGATGGAGGGAAGAGGTTGCTGTTTTACAACTTACAAAGACTGTATTATGAGGTTGTGTTGCACATTCTCTCTCCGGAAGTTCTCCACTTTTAAATTCTGTTGAAAATATATGTCAACCATCAATTTGTAGCTTATCTTTGAATGGGGTTCCATTTTTCAGTCTGCAAAACTCTAAAAAGCTAACAACAAGATTCAAGAAATACGTATAACAGAAGTAAGATGTTTCCTAAACATTATTTACATACATTGACCCTTTTCATATCTGACATCTTTTGGCCAAAAGGAACAGCTTTTAATCTGTTATTGTTCAAGAGAAACCTGATTTTTGAGGAGTTCAGGCAATTCTATGTGATTATTACAATCTTCAAGATATAACAAACCTAGGTTTGATACTTGAAGAAGCCATTCTGGAAGATAGACCAATTTTGGCAAACCCATGAGCGCCAACTTTTGAAGTTGCCAATCTTCATTAAATTTCCCTCTCTATTTCTATTCTCAAATCAAGATTTTCACAATCGGAAATCCAAACAGTGTTGAGTGCAACTAGATGTTTCATACCTGATGGCAAAGAGATCAAGCTTTTACAACCACTAATAACTAGGGTGCTAAGATTAATTAGACCTGACATGTCTTCAAACAGAAATTCTAAATTCTCACACCAAACAATGGCCAAAAGACTTTGATATTTCAAGCATCCTATTCCATTGGCAATATTTTCTGCTTTGTGGTTATTGTCAAACATCTGAGGTTAATCAAGTACTTCATATCTTTCGACAACTCTTCCATTTCAACACATCCCGAAAGAAATAAATCTTGTAAATTGTGCAGCTTGCGAATAGATTTTGCTAGTGTTCTAATTGCAAAATTCATTTTCATGTTCAGCAATCTCAAATGCTTCAAGCTCCCAATCCGCTTTTCCAACTCCACTTTTGACATGAACAAATTCAAGGTCCGTAGATATCGGAATTTCGACAAACAGTGGTCGAAGTTTTGTTGATCATCGAGGCCCATGATTGTTTGCACTCTATCCAAGCCATGTAAGATATGTGGGAGATTTTTGGGGAGTGAAGTGGATTCAGGAAACGATAAATAACGAACGGTTTTGGAGATTTGTTGGATTTTTGAGGTGATAACTGCACATTCAGCTTTGATCAATAATAGTGCCAAATCATGTACCAGATCATGCATTTTAAATCGGACAAATGCACCCCCATAGTGTTCAAAATCTTGGAGAAAATATCTTGAAGCCAAGTCTTGAATATAACCAAACCCAACATTTTCTAGCTCTTCATTCCCCTTGCTGGATGGGGAATGAGTCCCTGTGCCATCCAGAAAGCAACTAATTCAATATCATGAAAGTAATGATCTTTTGGATAAAGTGAACAATAAGCAAAGCATCTTTTCAAATCAGATGGCAACTGCTCATAACTTGATTTCAAAGCTGTCAAAATGTCATATTCCTTCTGCTCTAATTCCCAAAGCTCACTATCTCTTATCAATTCCCAATACTTCTGATCTCTTCTCGCAAACAGAAAGGAGGCAAGCGTACTCACAGCTAAAGGAACCCCTTTGTATTTCTCCACAATTGAATCTCCAATTTTCACCATATTTGGATAACTTTCCATTTCTCCTCCTACGAATGCAATTTTTTCAAACAAATCCACGCACTTCCTATGAGAAAGACTTCACAATTGACGAGTATATGTGGTGCCTGCAGCAACAACCAACTTATAACTGCGAGTAGTTATCAAGATTTTGCTTTTTGCTACCATTATTCCATTTCATCAGATCCTCATATTTCACACATCATCTAGAACAAGCAAGATTCTTTGCATGTATCCATTTCCAAATTGCTCAAGTTTCCAACATTTAGTGTTCTGCCACCGCTTGCTGATTCGATAGTGCCAAATCATCTGAACACAAACCCACATTTTAAGCTCGAATTTTTCGTTAATCTTTCATCCTCATAAACTGATTTAGCAAGTGTGGTTTTCCAAAGACGTCCTAATCCAACAATAGATAGGATTAGGGAAATAGATAACATTGATTTCCCTATCCGCATGGTCCTTTCTTAAAAGAATTAATGATTTCTTCTTTATGTTCGTCAGTTTCAATCACTTCAGAAGCTTTCATTGAACCAAACCGAAAATGGCAAACCGAAGGAAAAACCGACTTTTAAAAATTAAAATAAAAAACCGAACCGCAAAGGGAAAACCGAAAAGCAATTGAATCGACTTTTTTTATTTAGTTTCGGTTCGGTGAAAAACCGAAATTTTCTTCTCTTCCATGGCTGCCACCCACCGCTTGCTGCCACCCCTTCTCTTCCTTCTTCTTTACATTACAAAAAAATATACGAACTCACAAAATCACAAACTCATACATTCCAACAGTATTAATATTTCAATCACAATATCACAAAAGCAAAGAAATAGACAGAGGAAGATGAAGAAGAATGAAAGAAATTTTTGTAGAGAAAAAAGAAAGACTTTGCATCAAAATTCATTTTTCCAAATCCTTTTCTATCTGTGTCCTACACTTCTCCATATCAAAGACTATCCTTTGATCGAAATAATTTGCAAAGAAATTTGGAGAAATAGAGGTTCAGATCAGATCAGAAATTGAGGCTCGAAATATTTGCGAGAATAAGGGAGGGAGGTCGGCGCTGACATAGTGAACCAAATGGCTATGGTGATGGAATCTGGAATGGAGGACTCATAGTATCTCTTTCATTTCTATCGGAGTTTAGGTTGAGAGAAATGAGTAGAGAGTTGGTGGCAGGCGTGGTGGCTGGAGGTGGAGGCCAAACAGAAGGAAGTAGCTAGGGTAGGGACTTTTGAACAGAAGGGAGGTAGAGTGTTTAAATGGTGGAGAGGCAGGGAAATGGTGAGCGGCTAGCGTTTCAAATGTTCGAGTTTTTAGCCTAAAATGAGAAGAGAGAGCTTTTATATTATTTGGTTCGGTTTTCGATTTAGTTTAATTTATATACACACAAAACCGAGCACTAAATCGAATATTTCGGTTTCTATAATTTTCTATAATTTTAAGACCGTGATTGAACTAAACCATTTGATTAACCGATTTTCGATTTGGTTTCAATTTGGCTTGCATCACTTTTTTTTTCTTTTTGGCCCACCCGTAGGCTTAATTTAGTCATGAAATTATACTAAATCCTTATAGGTAAAAAAAAGCATTTGGATGTAAAAAATTAATACATACTACCTCCTTTTTTCTCATATCTTTATATTCACTATTTCACCAATACCAATACAAACTCATTTTCACCAATACCAATACAGAAATAATAATAAACAATTATTAACCCTTTAAAAAACTTACTTTTTCATCAATATCAATAAAAAATAATAATAAACAATTACAAAACTTACTATAAATGGAAATGTAAACTCCTCAAAAAAACACCCAAAAACGGAATTGTAAATATCTCATAAAAACGGAGGTTGTATATGATATACCACTAATTCTGGTAAGGTTCTATCAATAATAAATTAAGATTCCGGTAAACATACTTTTAAGAATACTTTAGACCTCAAAGCATATTAACTCAAATTATAAAAATCAGAAACAAATTTCTCTTAAATTATTTAAATTTAAAATGGAGAGTAATTTAGTTATTTTCATCCCATTTAGTGAAAAAAATGGATTGTGCAAATGTTAGGTTAACTGCGGCTATTATGACAAACCGCTAAAACAGGAGAAACAATACCAATAAAGACCAGCCAATGGCAATCAAGATTCACGAGACTTCACAATGAAGTTCTGGCGACTGATCGGGTTCATCACCACCGGTGGTCCGGCAGTACGAGGCCATGCCTGGAATTTCTTGTCAGTTTCATCCCACCATTCCTTGTCCGAAACTGTTCTGGGGGTAGTGCCTGAGTTCGGATGAGGAATTAAAAAATAACAAAACAAAGCTTAAAAATAACAGACTTGAAAATGACATCCAAGGTGGAATAAAAAGTACCTCCAAATATCTTCTTATCAGCGATAAGTTGGTCACATACATATGCAATTGCAAATGACCCAGCTATAGCAGAGATAATATACTTGGCGGCCATGCTTAGTTAAACTGCAAAACAAAGGAATTGGAATGTTAATGCTCTTCAGAAAAAAAAAAAAAAAAAAATAAAAAAAAATATCCATATTCTAATGTTGTTGTATTATATATATCATAATATAATATGATATGATATAAATTGGTTAAGTCTAGGTATCTAAATAATGTGACCTTTTGCCCATATTCAAGCATTTCTTATATATGAGAAGTAGAATTGCTACTAGTGGATTACAGAATTCCTAGAAAGCATAACATATACGCCAAACTATTATCAGAATAACATATATTCATATAGAAATTTAAAAATACATGTCATTTGCAAGCATTTCCCAACAACCAGCTTTTTCTACATGTATGAACACAGCATTTACATTGCACACCAATCCCTTAAAGAGTCAGATGAACGAAATCACAAAAAACCACCCAGTAAATGTCAGCATATCAGCAAATAATAGTAACAACCACATAGGTCGAACATAAAAAAAATTTACTTTTACTCCAGTGATAGTAAGCTTTCATGTTTAAAGGATTATGTGTGCTTCTATAAAGTTACACATTCTCCATAATTCAAATAAATTAAATTCCCATTTGGTACTGTTTCGGCATATAAGTTACAAACTAAATTTCTATTTTCTCAGCCCTTGTGGCCACAGAGAAAAGCATTTGAATTGCATACGTGATTCAACTGCTTAATAGATCACATATCCATTTTTTCCCTTGGACCAATTTAATAGATTAATAGATTCACCTAACTAGACCAAAATTGTGGCTGATTTGGGTTGGTTAAACAAGAAGCAAAGCCAAGCTAAAGGAAATCAACACAATCTAGCATTTCAATGGTATAGGCTTAAAGCTGAAACCCTAAAACCTAGATTAGTTCCAGGAATCCCAATAACATTGCCATCAGCTGAGACCAAGATATTTCCTTTCTAAATCTGCTCACACTGGTAAAAGTACTACAAGAGCTTGAAGTAAATCTTGATTAAGCATTAATAATCCAGTAGGTTTTCTGAAATTCAATCATCAAATCCTGCCATTCAAAATACCCAATCTACCAAATTCAAATGTCATGACCTAAAATTAGAAACTCTGAATTGTTTCCAGAAAGTTCTCAAACAGGCTACTGTTTTCTTGTGCTAAACCCTAACACTTTATTAGCTAAATCAATCACTATACAAGAGTTTTATTATCATTTGTACTGTCTAATGACTGAGCATGTTAAATGTGAAGTTACTTAAAACTATATACATATATCAGTATCACAAACAGAAGAGAGATTAGAGAAGAATCCAAAAACTAAAACAAGAACAAATAGAGAATTACATTGGTGAGGTTGAAGCAGACGGACGTAGTAGTAGTGGTGGTGTTCGTGGCGGGCAGGGGTAGAAAAGAAACGTTAGGTAGTAGGGAGAGTGAAAAACGAAAGAACAAGAGGAAGAAGGAGCAGCGGCGGCGTTAGCTTAGTTTACTGGCTTAGTGTCTTTGCTTAGGTTATATTTTACACAAAAAAAAAAAAAAACAACCATAAAAATCGCAGATTTCCAATTTACACAAATAAAATTCCCCATTCAGAAAAAGCAATCCACAAACAAATAATTAAAGCATAAAAATCACAGGTTCCCAATTTGCACAAATCAAAAATCACGATAGACAAATCTTGGAAACCCAAAAATTAAAATTTTCTTTTTATTATGCTATTCACCAGAAAATCTAACAATTTATTGCTATGGCTGCTCCTCAACATACAGAATAACAACAAATAATATAACAACATAACCCTAAGGTAAGATCGATCGGAACAAAAAGGAAAAGCGCCTGAACTCTGATTACCAATGTGGAAC
>CATIWJ010196837.1:0-12250 GCA_949640765.1 Croton laevigatus
AATAAGGCCTTCCTCTATCTCTGTAACACCCCTTAATCTGGATAATTAATAGCCGAGCTAAAGTGTGCCACATCGTACATTACATGGTATACATAACATAGCTTATAGTTGTTACAATAGGATTTACATTAATTATAATATGAAATATAAAATTTCTTTTTTTTGATTTACCGGTCTTCTATTTCCTAGCTTGTTCTCACAGTATATGTCATTCTATATATGCTGGTGAGCCTGACTCTACTCTGATTATTTTGGGTTCTTTACGTCTTTCCAATACCTACAAGTTTAGCATACACTAAACTTGCTAAGCATTACGCTTAGTGGGTACTTTACTTTTACTCATGTAAATTTTAACATAACATTTACTTATATGGCAATACGTATGGAAAATAATGGCACAACATTACATATAACATATCACATATTCATGGTACAATATTCATACATTTAAATATTATAAAGCAAAAGTAAAGTACCAAACCTGATATTGTGTCGCATTCGCCCCTCTTTGTCTTACACGTTTCCATAGCTAGATTCCTTTGCCGTTTTCTAACAAATAACAATTTAGTTAATTTTTCTCATTTTACTATATAATTTCTCTAACGTTTCTTTTTATGCCTTTCTACTATGCTTTTACTTTAATTTCTTTTACTTATGTTTACTGTCTATGTTTCATAATCTAATTCTTATTCTAGTACCAAATTATACTTTAATATTATTCAGTTACATTAATTTTACTTCTGATATTTCTAATTGTTTTTCTATACTTAGCCATTTTACGCTCTAAATTTTACAGAAATTTCACCGGGGTTCCAAATCACATTCAAATACCCATGAATAGTAACAGTGACTATTCACTAACTCTTGTATAAAAATTTCCACAAACACTTCAATAATCTTCTTATACCATTACTCCTCATATAGAATTTCAATCAACTTCACACTTCTATAAGTATATTACAACATAGGATTTCAAGAGTTCATTAATTTTCCCCTTCGCTGCTTAGTTATTTCTGTTTGCGCATATTCCGTTAATTTATTATAACTTCGTTTATACAACTCCAATTAAGTTAGTTCTTAACTTTGTTTAATTCTAACACATAAGGTTATCATTCACATAAATTTCAAATTTAATTAAGCTACGTATAATTTCCGACGTGACTTTAATTCCAACTCTACTGCTTGACAAATTCTTCTTGCGCACAACTTATTAACTTAGTCATATCTTTTCCATTTAAGGTCCAAATGGATTGGTTCTTGATTCCTTAGCTAGTTAAAACATTTAGGTACAATATTTTATTTTATCATACCATAAAATTATGTCCATAGCATATTCAAATTGTGAGCCTAAGTTATGAGTCCTGTTCTGCCCAGACCTAAATTCCAGTTTGCACACCAATTAGTTATTCAACTATAACGTTTTCATTACTTGTCCAATTAAGTTGATTCTAATCTCTAAAGTTTTCTAACATATAAGGGAACAACTTTGCTTTTTTACCTCTACCTCAAATTGTGTTGTTAACTTAGTGAAATTACCATTTAAAGGTCATGTTTAATTCTAGTCATGTACAGTGAACAACCTTCAGTTATTTAAGTATAACTTTCTATATACAAATTTTATGCCAAAAATGTTTTACAGGGACAAACTAGACATATAATCCTACATATTTCATGTTTTGCATTTCCTCAAATTCAGTCTCTATCATGGTAAAATAATTACTTGAATTTCGGTCTGTCCTTTTAGCCTAACTGGTCATGCCAGCCTACATACCGGCCACTATTCCGGCTATAACTTTCAGTACACAAGTCCAAATAAGGTGATTCGGATCTTTATTGTTAGCTAAGACTTATATCTATAACTTTCATTCGTATTATTTCCCCAAAATCCGTCCCTAACATGTTCAAAATTCTGTTCGAATCTAACCTTAAAAACCTGCCAGAATTCTGATTTTAGATTTACTTCATCTCATTCATTAATATACAAACCTTGTTTAATTATTTAATCAACTAATCATCTCATCAATATTATCTCCGAATTTTATCATAGGAATCCTAAAAGTTCATAACCTATAACTTTTATTAAATCTCATAAACTAATGATCAAATGAAAGAAATAAGAGTAAATATAAGAAATTCACCTTGAAATTCATATTTTCCCTAAGTAAATTGGCTTGAAAAACCACAAAATTTCATAGCTCTTCTTTGACTAGGAGGGCCGGCTATCATGGGAGGAGGAGAGAGCATTTTTACTTTTCCAAAATGAAGAACATGTCTTAACTTTAATTTTATATATTTTTAATTTCTTTTTTATTTATTTAATTTCTATTCTAATAGTTGTAATTTAATCTAACTATTATATTTTATGGCTAGGATCTAGCCAAGTGTCAACACCTTAAATTTTTACTTGTTTCCCAAGAACATGACTCTATTTACTCCTCTTACCAATTAGCCCCCCTTCATTTACTAAAATTTTCCAATTAAGTCCTTCTAAAGTCCTCACTTAACCTAGCTGCCATCCTTTATTAATAACTTTTTGCGTACTACTCCAACTTCAATAATTCTTATTCCAAAAGAAACTAGACATCTAATTATATGTTATATTAAGATTTCAAACCAATCCGAGTTATAAATAATATTTTGTGTCACTTTCTGCTGGACCTGGTCGCACTGTCTGAGGCAGCTTACGCACTGTCTACTAATTTGGTAATATCATTGTTTGTATGAATCCAAATTAGGTGGTTCTTGTTTCTACGTTTAACCAACACATAAAAAACAACTTTCATGTTTTATACATTTTCAAAATAGGCCATCTTGGAGTCCGAAATTTCAGTCAAACTCAAAGATTATGCGTAAGTCTAATTTTCGTGTTTTCTCGTAATTCTTCTAACATGCAATTCCGAAAACTACCATAATTTCACCATTGTGATCTATTTAATCTCAAGATATCATATTTAATATATTGTCAAGGTTTTATATAATTTTAAAAAAAATTACATTTTAATCCCTGACTTTTTCCAAAATTATCATTAGGTCCCGCTAGGCTCTAAGGCTTTATTTCGCTGCCTGGATGTGGTCGGCACTTGTCTGATACCCTACTGTAACTCATATTGCTGAATTTATGTGTTTAGAATTGACTTCCCATGGAGGTCACCCATCATGCTATTGACAATGACCTGAGCACGTTTAACTTCGGGGGTTCAGCAAATTTCTTCGCGATCCTTCCGAGTCTACGTGCTCGGACTGCATCATCTGAACCTACAATTAGGGCTGTAAATGAGCCAAGCTGCTCGTGACTCGCTCGGTGCTCGGCTCATTAAATGCTCGTTCGAGTTCGCTGGTCAGCTAAATGAGCCGAGCTCAAGCTCAATAATCGGGCTCGTCAAATAAACGACCCGAGCTCGAGCATGCTTCACTAATAAACGAGCCGCTCGCGAACATGTTTCATTTGGCTCTAAACGAGCATGGTCACGAGCGGCTCACGAATACCCACATATATATATACACCTTATAACCCTAATTTTCCTCAGCCACCCTTACATACTCTTCTCTCTCTGACTGCTCTCATTTCCCCTTTCTTTCGTTACCTTACCCACCACCCAGATCATCTCTTTCCTAGCCGCTTTAATCGAACATCAACTTTTCCTCCCTACCTAACTGCATCTGCATCAATTCCTTCGTGTCACCATCGCTCAATCTAACATCAGCTTCACCTTCAGCCGATTTAATCCGAGGTGTTTCTTTAATCCCTAAATTGTTTTCCATTCCTTTCTACCGAAACAACTAGAAAACTAAGAATAATTTCTTCTCTGCTCCTCTCATCAAGGAAACCCTATTTGTCTTCCACTTTAGCAAGCAACTCTCTCAGCTTTGGTTCTTGTCGTGCCTGAGGTTGAAGAAGATCAGGTTAGATAATGTGTTCATAATAAATTCAAGTTTAGGTGTTTTTGGGTTTTGGTTTGCAATATCTTCAGAGTTCTTTTATAGGGATTTGCTATTAGCTTGTTTGGTTGCGTAGAAACTGGGGAGAACGAGGGATAGGTGATCTTTTCATGTAATTGAAACTTCAATTTTATTTTGTTAACTTTATTTTCTTGTCGGTGAGAAGGGGGTTCTGTTATGCCTGTCTGTTCTCATTTAATTTTAATTATTGTTTTTGGGTTGGGGGTTTTGTTAAATTGAAAAATTTTGATGCTTCCCTTCTTTTTTCATCCAAAGGTTCACTACTTCTTTGGGATTACCCTTGTTTTTACATTTTTTATTTATATAATTTTTAAACATTTAGATTTTTTAGTTGCTTTTGCACGCTGGGTTTGCATTTTGTTTTAAACGATCAATTTACCCTTTTTACACTTGTTAATGCTATTGTTTGTTTTAGAGATGTAGTTATTTATAGGGTTGTGCATCGGTTGGGTTTGGGTCAACCCGACCAACCCGAAAACTCGAATCGAACTCAACAACCCAACTAAACCGAACCGAACAGTTTCAGTTCGGTTCGATCGGGCCTCGAATTTTTTTGGCCAAAAAATAAAGAAAAATTGTCGGGCTGGTTGGGTTTCCTTTGATTCAACCCGAACCGAACCGAAACCCAATTTTCCTTAATATTTATATCTGAACCGAATCGATCAACCAGACTAAACCGAACCGATCAACCAGACTAAACCGAACTAAACACTTCAGTTCAGTTCGGTTCGGTCGGGTTGGTCGGTTCGGTCTGGGTTTTGCACACTCCTAGTTATTTAAATTGTTTTGCAGGGTAATTGAATGGTATTAATCTTCTAGATTTACTTGTATAACCCAATTGGAAGATTTTGAAGCATACTGTGCTTGGAAATATTAGTGCTTACATTTCTGATTAGTATGCTTATTCAATTAATTTAGTTTAACGTACAGGATATTGCAATTTTTTTTAACAGAAGTTCAGATAACATCATAATCTTTTAGGCTGACTGACATGAATTAAGCTTCATTGTTTTAACCTAATAAAACAATGTTCTGTTGGTTTCTTTGTGAGCGGATGCCTTTTCAAATGTAGATATACAATAAGCGTAGTTATCTTTACTATCATCTCTAGTTTTTATCTCTAGTTACTATCATATCTAGGCTAAAACTGATTATTATTTTCCCCAGAAAATAGGAAGCAAGAAATTAAGTCAAGCTTTGCTTTTAATTCATGGAGGAGTTAATTTGGTATCAACTTAGCAAGTATTTGTCATTTTCTAGAGCAAGTAGTCATAAAGGAATATGTGACAGGTGCTAAATTAATAGCTTTTCAGTTCACAACTTTTTTATTCTTGAACTTTTAATTTGGTAAGCATTCACATGCATGTACATGGTACCTAATTGGCTTTTTATAGTAATGATTGATTCACACTCCTAATCTTTCTTATTTTACATGTTCATTTATTTCTCTACTGGTATGTATTTAAACTGTGCACCTTTTTCTTTTGGACATGATGCCATCTACATGTGGTATTTATGCACCTTTTCTATTTGGAATCAAACAATTTGTTATAAAGTGTATTATTGTTGCTTAGTATTGATTTTCTCAAGGTGAGTTTCTTTCCTATTTTTTTTAGTTATTCATTTCACTCAACTAATAGTGTTTTGTTTAAACATCTATTATTGAATTGGAATTTCTGGGCTTTCTTTTCTTTTCTATTGTATCTTGTAGCATGCATTTTAATTATTTTCTTTTCTGGTTTTATTTTACTTGTGACGATTTATATATATATATAATTTTTGAAGTGCAGCTAGCAGTATGTCAATTCCAAATTCTTCTACACAAGACTTAACGTCAACTGCACAAATTGGTTCAAAGCAAGTAGAGCATGTATGTATTGCTACAGGAAATAATGATACAAGTACTACGAACATCGATAATGAGAGTGTTCAAGATGAAGAAAATGTTACGACTAAGCCATTTAAAAAACCAAAGAGGAGAAAGACCCCAAAGGTTTTGGAAGACTTGAAAGAAGTTACTCTTCTCGATGGTACAAGGAAGGTGGAATGCATCCATTGTATGCAAAAACTAGCTCTTCTCACTTCAGGTACTACTACTTATAGTAGGCATTTAAAGTCATGTGTGCAAAAGAAGTTGAATGAAAAAAGTGGACAACAAGCTATTACTCTTACCACTATGGTAGGACAAGCTGAAAGAATTACCAAAGTCCAAAATTTTAAATATGAGCAATCAAGGTTAAGAGAAGTTATAGCTCATTGGTTATTGATATGTGAGTTGCCTTTTAATACTATAGAACATGACATGTTCACTGCGGTAATGAATATTGCTACTCCATTCGTGCAACTGTTAGAGCTAGGCCCGTAGATTAGCCTGTGCAAGCAGACCTCTTGCACAGGGCCTCCAAACTTTTCAGGGCCCCAATTTTAAAAATCCATCGGAAAAATTTGATGCTTTCCCATGAAATTTCAACAAGTTCATTAAATTCCTTGATGCTTCCCTATGCAATTTAAACGATCAAGTTTTTATTAATTTCCCTAATTATTTCTATTATCTTCCCTATGAAATTTCAATGATTAATCTCTTAGACTTTCACCTATCGATTCCGCATAGCTCTGTTCGCCATTCGCCGTTCGTTGCTCCCACAACAGCTGGTCGATTTTAGTCGGTGCTCTCTCATTAGGTAACTTTCTATTTGAGTTTTACAAATTAAAAATGGTTTAATAATTTATTTCTTTTATTAGTGTTATTTTTTTATTTAGTTCTGTAATTTTCGTTTCCTTATTTTTGCTTCTTTGTTTTCTTCATTTTTTAAAATTAATTGCACGCGATTGAATAATCAAAGCAGAACGCAACAGCTAAATTTTCCAGAAACGAAGTATATTTTTGGGTTGGAGGTGAATCACTTCTTCATTTATCTATCTACATTTCATTTTGCCTTTGAATTGGGTATGTTACTGCTAATGCTAATTGACCTGTGCTTTTCAAGTTGTAATTTCATTGAGTTGCTGGATCCAATTTGTAATGATTTTGGATATTGGCAGTGTCATTTAAATTAAGTTTAATGGGTTCGTGTATTAGCTCGAGATTTGATGGCATGATTGAAGTTGTTGTGTTGGTTTAGTTACTTCATTTTGAATTTTCTTTTTGTTGGTTTTTAAATCTGATATCTGCTCAAAGTGATAAGAACGATCGAGTTCTTGAAGAAGGACAGTGATAAAAAAAGAAAAAATCTTCAGTAAAAAATCTTTCAACATGATCAAGTGCATCCTGCTGTTTACAAGGGTGCCTGAAACTAGTTGTCATCTATTATACTAAGTGGACCTGTTAACTTCAGCATAATAGCTAAACTAGGATTGATGTTGTTTGGGCAAGGTCCTCAACAAACATGAATGCAAACATTACAGGTATATGAACTAGAATAGCATATAGCAGTGAAATAAAATATTGGTATTATCATTGCAAGTATTGCCTGCATGTTATTTGATTACATTTTCTATGAGCAATTTACTGAAAATATTATTGCACTTGGAGCATTTTGAATGGTTGATTTCTTGCAGTATACCAGGTCTATTCACAATTGACCTCTTGTATGGGCCATGAACCCACTTTTGAAAATGATTTTTATTTTCTCAACAAATCCCGAATTCTTGTTAAGTGCAAAGCTATGAAATACCAGGATTTATTATAGTTCTTTATGTTGTAATTGTATATTTGTTATAACAACTTCTCATATCTTTGACATCAATCTGGTTAGGTAGGGAACATGAGAACTAAATAGAATCGATGTGGTTCTTTCACTATTTTAGTTGTGACGAGAAGATAAATGTCATTGGATTTTGCATTATTCACATGTGAAGGAAAATAATATAAATGTAATTGGATTTTGTATTATCCACAGTGTATTTGGCAATTTGATGTAATCTTGCTGTTGACAGTTCAAAGTATGATTTTTTTTCCAGGTTGGATTACAGTATTTGGCAGGAGATATTGTTGGGGGTAATGCTCATTGTATTGCAATGCTACAAGCATTTCAGGAAGTCATTAAAGACTATTGTACACCACCATAATCGTTGTATTGCAGTTCAGCTAAAATATTTTTCCTTTTTTGTAGGTTAAAATTTGCTTGAGAGAGAATTAACGGTAACATCGCATGTCATTTTATTGATTGGAATTACCACTTACCAGGTTCTTTCAATCTTTTTTTTTACTCTGCCTTGAGTTTTTAATTATGACTTGAATTAGAAAATACGAATCTGGCGTAGGGGGCCTCATTTTCATGATTAGAACAGGGCACCCAAAAAGTTTGAGACGACCTTGGCTAGAGCTGATTGCTTCTAAGCTTATGAAATAGAGAAAAAAGGAATTTTAAATTTGTTGAGGAGTGTCGATAGAGTTAGTATAACTACTAATTTGTGGAAATCTAATCAAAAAGTCTTTTATATGGTTGTTACTTGCCATTTTGTTGATTTAAATTAGAATATTCAAAAGCGAAATATCAGTTTCTTAGATGTTCCACCACCCTATAGTGGATAGGGCTGTGCATCGGTCAGGTTCGGTTCAACCCGAAAATCGAAGTTTTTCTATATTAAAATCTGAACTGGGGCCTTGGAATTTTTAGCAAAAAAATCAAAGAAAATTGTAGATTTTTTTCGGTTTAACCCGAACTAACCCAAACCAAAACCTAATTTTTCTTAAAACATAAAATCGAACCGAACCGATCAACACAATTAAACCGAACTGAACACGTCGATTCGGTTCGGTCGGGTTATCGGTTCAGTTTGGGTTTTGCACACCCCTAATAGTGGACTTGTTATCTTTGATGTGTTGCATAAATGTCTAATTGAATGGAAACTTGATAACAAGTTTTGACTATTAGTGTTGATAATGCAGCCTATAATGATGTAGCTGTGTGGAGTTTGCAAGATACAATTAAGAGAAAACAAACTCTTCCCCTTAATGGGAAATTGTTTCATGTTAGATGTTATGCTCATGTTTTAAATCTGTTAGTTTAAGATGGTCTTAGTGAGATTTAAAATGTGATTGCTAACGTACGTGATAATGTTAAGTTTCTTGCCGCTTCGGAGTGTCGACTTAGATTGTTTAGTGACATTGTTAATCAATTTTCCAAAACAGAAACTCATCTTGGACTGTAGTACTAGATGGAATTCCACATATAAAATGCTTTCAACTGCATTGGATTTCAAAGACGTGTTTCCTCGTTATAAAGAAAGGAATCCAAGTTATGACAATTTGCCAACTGAGGAGGATTGGGAAAAGGCGAGAAAAGTATGCATCTTTCTTAAAGATTTCAACACGATCACCACTCTCATTTCAGGTATTGAATCCTTAAATTTTGTTTATTTTTTTCAGATTGAATTATAATTGCATGCAACTTATTAATAATTAATATGTGCTTGTTTTTGTGCATCCAATTGTTTATGTTTTTTAGGAAGTGAATATACGACCTCCAATTTATTTCTCCCCGCTCTTTTTAAAGTGAAAATATCATTGAATGAAGCATGTTTGAGTGATGATGTTTTTTTGAAAGCTATGGGGAAAAGATGAGAAAAAAGTTCTATACATATTGGGGCGAGTGTAATTTATTGATATTTATTGCGGCTGTCCTTGATCCAAGGTACAAGTTGAAATTTGTCAATTTTTGTTTTCCTCGAATTTATTCTCCCACTGATTCTGATTTGTATATTGCAACTATTCAAGAATCTTTACGCAAGCTTTATGAATTTTATGTTCAAACTTTCAAAGCAAGTCAATTATCAAAAGAAACAAGTGATGCTGTTGTTTCCAATTCTAGCAGTATTATAAGTGGTTCTTATAGTTCACAGCTAGATGACTTTTTTAGTCAACAATATGTGACTTATTTGAAATCTGTTGAACCTACCATTGATTCACAAAAATCAGAAGTTGATGTTTATTTAGAAGAAGGAGTTCATATATATAGTGAGAGAAATTTCAATATGTTGAAGTGGAGGAGGTTGTATAATTTGAAGTTCCGAATATTGTCGAAGCTTGCACGTGATATTCTTTCAATTCCAACCACAATAGTAGCTTCTGAATTAGCTTTTAGTGCTGGAAGTAGAGTGATTGATACGCATCGTGCATCATTGGGAGCTGAAACAGTTAAAGTACTTCTTTGTGGAGGTGATTGGTATAAAGTTTATTATGGATTGAAGTCAAAGAAAAGAGTAATTTTTAATCAACTATATATCTTTTTTTTTACATAATTATTTGTTTTCTTTGCTTTGATATATAGTTTTTCTTATATTTAATAGGATGCGGATGCGGATGTGGAGGACACTACTTTGGAAGTTGAACTACCATGATAATTTCTTTTAGAATGCTTATTATTGAACTTGTGCTTATTATTATTGTTTCAATGTTGTTGAATTTGAACTTGTGCTTAGTTTGTTGTATTATTTTATTAATAATTTTTTAAATTGTAATTTAAGATAATTTGTAGATTTATGTATAAGTAATTATTTTGAAATTATTTAAATTTAATGATTTTAAAACTCTACCAAGCTCTTAACGAGCTTTCAAGATTGAGCATGGCTTGAAAACTATCGAGCTCATAAGCAAAGCTCAAGCTTTTATTAGAGCTCATCAAATAAACGAGCTGAGTTTGAGTAATAAACGAGTCGAGCTCGAGCAACTTAGTGTTCGTCTCGGCTCGGTTCGTTTACAGCCCTACCTATAATTTTCGGATATTGTGTCCATACTCGATTTCTTTATTTCTCTGCTTATGACTCGTGTATAATTCACGTATTTTCGTATTTTTCTTTTTATTTACTTTACTTATAATTTATTTACTTTTATTTACTTCATATCTACCATATTTCTTTTTCTTTTCTTTCTTTATTTTCCCTTTTATTGACCTTATATTTACCGTTTTTGAGATTCTTGCTTGTTGTGTTAACCTTATATTATCTATACAATAGACAACCCAAATATCAATATCAATTAACACTTGGTGCTAATTCATTTGCTATGATGTCTAAAAAAATTGTGAAGCACCTTATAGTTCTAGGAAGAACAAAGAAGTAAAATAATCTCTTAATTAAAATTTGATTTTTAATGATTCTATTCCCTAAATGGCTGTTAAAATCCCCTCTATTATCCCAAGGGTTTCAGCTATAATGACCTAAAATAGCAAGAAAATAATTATATAATTCCTAAAACAACTTGAACTAGAATCTGCCAACTAATAAATAAATAAATAAAACGGAACAAAATAAAGGTCCAATTAAATATATTATTTAGCCAAAAATATATTCTTCTAAGTCAATCTTTGATTTGACTTTGACAAGCATGACCATTTTCTCTTCACTTGAACTTAACTCGTTTACTGGAAAAAAAAAAAAAAACTTAACTCGTTGAACCTTGGAACCAATTTTTCAAGACCTTTACCCTTTTTGATTAAGCTTTCATTTTGAGATTCTTGCTTGTAGTGTTAACCTTATATTATCTAGACAATAGACAACCCAAATATCAATATCAATTAACACTTGGTGTTAATTCATTTGCTAGGATGCCTAAAAAAATTGTGAAGCACCTTATAGTTCTAGGAAGAACAAAGAAATAAAATAATCTCTCAATTAAAATTTGATTTTTAATGATTCTGTTCCCTAAATGGCTGCTAAAATCCCCTCTATTATCCCAAGGGTTTCAGCTACAATGACCTAAAATAGCAAGAAAATAATTATATAATTCCTAAAACAACTTGACCTAGAATTTGCCAACTAATAAATAAATAAATAAAACAGAACAAAATAAAGATCCAATTAAATATATTATTTAGCCAAAAATATATTCGTCCAGGTCAATCTTTGATTTGACTTTGACAAGCATGACCATTTTCTCTTCACTTAAACTTAACTCGTTGAACCTTGGAACCAATCTTTCAAGACCTTTACCCTTTTTTATTAAGCTTTCATTTTAAGATTCTTGCTTGTTGTGTTAACCTTATATTATCTATACAATAGACAACCCAAATATCAATATCAATTAACACTTGGTGCTAATTCATTTGCTAGGATGTGATACGAATCCAATAACGAAGGAAAATCCACCCCTTATAACACCTGTTGCTTAACAAAGCAAGAACGGTAATGATCGAAGGATTTGAGGAATAAAGTCAGAAGAACGCCACAACGTAGTTGATAAGTAGATCTGAATTCGTGATGCAATCCAAGAATTAGAGAATCCACCCTAAATCTAAGAAAAGCAATTGAATATTCTTGAAGAATAAACTTGTATTAAATTCGGCAAAGG
>CATIWJ010196864.1:0-15057 GCA_949640765.1 Croton laevigatus
CATGTCTGAAAGTTGCAGTCTTTTTCTTTTCAAATGCTAAAATCCATGGCAGGCAGGGAACCCTATTTCTAGTAGTGTTTATTGATAGGGATGCAGCTCTTATACTCTTCTTGTTCCCTCTTTTAACTTGTACTACTACTATTATTACTACTACTATATCTCATCTTAGATTGGCGTCACAAATCACTTTTATTTTTGTTATTCTATTTTTCCAATAATTATTTATTAGCCATTAATATATTCCATTGATGCAAGATATTCTTCCATTAATGTTTTAAAATTTTCCCTTAATTTTGTGATGAAATTATACTAACAAGAAGAATATAATCTCAATCCAAATTCTGTGGAACCTTCAACATATATATTCCAGTTTATTCAATTTTTTCAAATCCTGTTAATACTAACACGAAATAAATAATTTAAGTCACTTTACAGTGATTTTTAAAATTACATTTCATCCTAATTTTAAATTCAAATAAGATATATAGAAAGATTTGGAGATTAATCTCGGATTGTGGACTCAATAAATCTAAAATAATTCCTTTTTATCTAATTTATTATTTCATGTCAATTTTCTATTATTTATTTTTACATTGTAATCAATTTATTGCTTTTAATCTTACTTTGTACTACCTCCGTTTTTTTTTAGATGTTTACATTTTCGTTTTTGGGTGTTTTTTTTTTAGTTGTTTACATTTCCATTTATAGTAAGTTTTGTAATTGTTGATTATTATTTTTTATTGGTATTGGTGAAAAAGTAAGTTTTTTAAAGAGTTAGTAATTGTTTATTATTATTTCTGTATTGATATTAGTGAAAAGTGGGTTTGTATTGGTATTGGTGAAATAGTAAATGTAAAAAAATGAAAAAAACAGAGGTAGTATAATATTATAATAAAGAATATTATTTTAATTATTAATTAAATAAATTCAAATTTTATTCTAATAAAGAATACCATATAATTATTCATAATTTATTAATTAATTCAAATTATATTCTAATAAAGATATTATATCAATTATTAATTTTATAATTAATAAAATTATTCGAAGTCCTACTAATTAGGAAAATCAAGGGAAACAACATGATACATTAATTACCCTCCCATACATATAATTGAAAACGGAACAAAACTAATTCAATATAATAATAAAAATTATTATATGTAGTATAATAAATCAAAAACTACTCTAATTAATATATGTATGAATTATGTTTATTTTTAATATCATTTGGTATTTATGAATTATCAGTATTATTTAGTCCATTTATGTCTGCTCTATACTATTAATTATAACAATATTTTTTATAATATTAGAATATTATTGTAATTTTTAACTATTGTAATTTTTAAGTTATTTTCGTTATTCAGATTATTAGAAGTTATCTTTTTATAATTATTTATAATAAATAATTAATTAAATTAAAATTATATTCTAATAAATAATATTATTTTAATTATTAATTAATTAAATTTAAATCTTATTTTAATAAAAAATATTATCAACTATTAATTAATCAAATTCAAATTATATTAAATGTTATTTAAGAAATAAACTAAAATATAAATAACTAAATAAATCAAAATATTTATCTCACACTAGTAAATGCACCAATATTAATAGAATTAATATAGCTAATTTTATAGTATAATAAGAATTATAGTAGCCCATGTTCACATTAAAACTAATTATATGTTCGAACTTATATTCAGTATAATTAGAATGAGTTTATGTCTATTGTATCAATTTCGAATTAGTAACCCATGGGCACATTGAATCTAACCCTAGATATGTTAACACGTGCGTTAATCAAACACCATTGACGAACCAACCAAATAGAAAAACTGCAATTTTTTATTTTATAGGAGAAATGCCATACAATAAGAAAAATTGCATTTTTAGAGTTTTATCATCAGATCCTTAAAAAAAATTAATTAATTTTCCATTTTCATCCAATCTGAATAATATCCTTCCAAACAGGCAACAAGTTTCTTCAAGAGATGAATTAAAGATTCTGTCTAAGCCACACCATATTTTGATTAATTATAAAACATATTATGTTACTTTTCTAAATTGCAAATATAAATACTTATTTATTTAAAATTAAACTATAAAGTGTAATATTTAGTACCGAACAAATGATTTACTTTTTTTTTTCCCCAAAAAAATATGAATTATTTTATGTTTTCTAGAAAAAGATATTAAAGGAAAATAATTAATTTATTATTGTATGATTGTGGGGGGCGTGTGGTTTTAGACTTTGACAGAACCTTAATCTTATGTTAATTGAAAAATATGTTTACCAAACCAACAACTCTTTGGTTTAGCAACTCTTTTTAATATGACTTTACATTATATATCAACCTTTAATTATAATATTATTTTCCTCTACACGTGGTTGGGCACCCTAGGTAGACCAACCTTTTTTTTTTTTCAAATCTATAGACTTGATCTAATTAAAGTATATCCAATAATTAATCATTAAAAAAATGAAGGTGAGTTTTACAATTGGATAAATGACTAACCATTGACATCCCCAATTTATTAAAATAAATTAGAGCACTATTGGTTGGTTGGACTTCCTCCATCAATTAACCTTCTATTATATGCTCTTATTAATGTAGATTAACATTTTCTAAGACTACTTAACCTTTCATATTATGGACTAGCTACACTTTAGTATTTTATTTTTTTCCTTAAGAGGAGTTTAGAATGGATTGTCAAATTAAGACATTTCAGGTTTTAGCAACATATACACAAAATTGTTATGCGGATATATTTGATCCCGATAAAATCTATAAAAAATGGACTAATTCGAATTCCCAATCCACATTTGGGTATGTGAGTTTATAATTATCAAAAAAAAAAAAAGCAAAGTAAACTATTTAAAAAAAATGAATGAAATGTAAACTAAAAAATAAATAAAATTTATATTAGTATAAGTTATATTATTCTCTTGGGTGATGCCACATAAACAAAAGGATGTCATAGAATTTGCCACTTCAACTTAACATCCTCAACTTTTAGATAGTTTTATAGACAAGATGCTTCAATTTTTCCTTTCAATAACATTTTTTTTCCCCAAGCCTTTCAATAACATTTGTTCCATGGAAATTAAATTCTTGCATTTATTAATAAAATTAATTGGCTTTAAATTGAAGTTTGAAAGTAATTATAAATTGTAAAAGAACCAATTTGAAATTAAATAACATTTGAAGATCAAAATGAATCTATGAAGTTGAATTTGAGTTGAATAATGGCCAATATAGTGTAGTTGAAAGCTTGTTAATTAATTAAAAATTATTCGTTGAAGTAATTGCAAGGATTAGATGGTAATTACACATATCGTGAGCCAGCCAGAGGAGGGCCGGAGGAGAAGACAAAAAGAATGGGTCCCACCCGCCGTAGCAACAATCTCCCACTTGCCCACTGGTTTTTGTTTTTTTTAGCATTATTATTATATTTGTTATTTCAAAATATAAAATATAATTAATACATAATGTATTATTAAATTGTCTTCTCTTTCAAAAAAATAAAAAAATAAAAAAAACCCAACTTAACCCCAACCAATAATAATAATGTTGGTCAACTTTGTACCCTAACCATAGTTAAAATTTGACCACAAACATCCATGGGAAAACCCCACCCACATATTATTATAATTTTGTACAATTTGTATCATTAGATCACACACCTCACATTATTACATACCTACCCTCCCTTCATGCCACCTATAATTAACCTCCCAAATATATGTAAAACTCAAAAAAAAAAAAGGAACATATGATTTTTTAATAGCTAACAAATTTTTTAATTATTAATATTATAATTTTTAATTTTTTTAATTATAGTATGAAAAAGAAATATTAATTTTTCTAAAATGACCACTTAAATTAAAAAAAATGGTCACTAACAAATGTGAGTATTCTCCTTATGTTCAATCAAGCCAATTTATTTTTATTATTATTATTTCTTAATAATTGTTTAGAGAATTCATATAAAATTTGACTAATTTTACACTGGCCGCCGACGCAATAAACTTTGAAATTTTATGTATACTTCAAATCTCAAATGGTAAACATTATTGAATACAAAAGTTGAAATTGTATAAACATTTATATATTTTGTTTTTTTTGTACACTAAAATAAATGTGCATCATCCATTTTCAATAATATAAATGATTAGTGAACTCTTAATAAAATAGATTATCATTTTTTTTTAAAAAAATTAGTTACAAGAGCTATTGTTTATGGCAATGTTTATAATATATTAAATCTACTTATGTTCTTTAATTATTTAATTTGAGTTGACTTAATTGCCAATTGATAAAATATTATTATTTTCATTTATTTGTAAAGAGATGTAAATAAAATTAAGTCTTAGTGTACAACTGAGCTGTGTTTAAACTCCAACAAGCTTTTATGAAAAAGTTAGAGAATTAAATATATATATATATATATATATATATATATATATATTTTACAAAGAGAATTAAA
This sequence comes from Croton laevigatus, assembly GCA_949640765.1. NCBI lineage: Eukaryota > Viridiplantae > Streptophyta > Magnoliopsida > Malpighiales > Euphorbiaceae > Croton > Croton laevigatus. The sequence continues at coordinate 4,498 of CATIWJ010196864.1, forward strand.
TATATTTAGACATAGCATTGAAAGTATAAAAGATACATAAATAGTGCATTTTTTTCTTCTCCTTGACTCAATCTAAAGTTTTTGAAAAATAGGTTTTGAAAACTAGTAGTTTGAAAAATGCATATTTATTTTGTTTGTTGTAGCTATTAAAAGTAGATATGTTTTTATTCAAATTTTTTCCATTTAGGGAAAGTCTCCATGCGCTATTCAATTAAAAAATACAAAATTATACAAAATGACAATTGCATTATTTATAATATATATATATTCGGAAAAGTAGACTTAAATTACTATATTTTTACATAAATAGTACTTATGTCAATATATTTTTAGTTAATTATTTTAATATTCCTAAGTTATAATAGTTCAATCCTTCCATAAAAATAACTATTAAGAAAAATTAAAATCTTTAATAAATTAAACAAATAATAAATAATGAATAAATCATTAAAAAAAATAATTATATGATATATTCTAATCATGATTTAAGTCCTGATTAGCAATAAAATTACACTAGAGTTTGAGTAATGAACCATTCAACTGTTTATCCTGTTCCAACTAATGAACCATTTCATGTTGTTATGTTTAGTAATAGACATAGAGGCTGAAACCTTCTTTAAGGCCTAAAGTTAAATTTAAATATAAAGCCTTTTGAGGCCTAATTATAAAAATTATCCATTTATACTACTAACTATATTTTAGGCTACAATTTGGAGATCGAAAGCAATTGCTTATATGGCACACTCATCTAGTTTTTAATGTTTTAACAAAAAAAAAATATTGATAAAAACTAATTTTTAGAGTGTTCATTGAAATAGATTTTGCCTATTCAACTAATGACATCTATTTAAATAGTTAAATTATCAAAATAACTAATTTTCTTAAACAATTATATTAGATTTTAAATCAAACTATACACTCTATAAGTCATCTATTTTTATAAGTATGATATATGGTTTATAGTCAAATTCTAAAATTCCCTAAACATCAAATATCATTTGGAATATTTTCAAAAAAAAATAATAATAATAATATATCATTTAGAGGTGCAATATAAATGTTTGAAGGTTTGGTCTTTATAATTGGTATAATTTTTTTTTGCTAATATAGTTAGGGGCACTGACTAATGATTTAAAATAATAATAATTCAAAATTTCTCTCTTATGAGAATAAGATTATGCTAATGCTTACAGGTTTATTAAAAATTTAAAAATAAAAACTAATGAAACAATCATAAGCTATTTAAATATAATCAAATTGCTAGATAATTTATTTATATAACAATAAATATCATATTCAAGGGTTTTTTTTTTTTTTTAATATTTACTTATTGATGTGATTTGTGTGTAAAGTATTTTAAATCATTTATTATCACATCAATTATAAATTTCACGTACAATTAAATTACATTTTTCAAGATTTACTGAGGATATGATCTAATTTTATATGTCAAGACCGGGGGCCGCTACCTTCTTGCAGCTAAACCAGAGTTTGATCACATAGGCCTCTAAAATGATCCACTTAACTGTATTCGTCATCTACTTAGACTTAAATGCACTGGCTTAAAATGGTTAAATCAAGTTGGATAAATAATAATTAGTTGGTCTAACTTATGTATGATATCAAATATCAATCAATATCTGATGTCTTACATTATAATTGGAAAATTACACTAAACTTCACTCTCTTTTAATGTTTCATTTTAAAAAATACACACATAAGTTCTGAAATTAAAAATAGCATTTTCTTACAATTTTTACAATTCTACTCTTACTTAAAAAATATCATTTTTTACATTTTTCCAATTATACTCTTTCTTCTTTTTAAAAAAAAAATCAACCAGTGCATCACCAAAGAGAGAGAGGGAGAGATAAGACACTACCACCAGCAACTTCAACTCGTCGTCGTCTCCGGCCACCATCACCGGAAAACACTCCACCAGCCGGAAGTTGACGTTCCAGCAAATATAGCACCGTCAACGTCATCCTTGTTTGTTGCGGGTAGAGCTGTCATGTGCCGATCAAAGTTTCAAATATGAAAAAGCTCTATTTTCGTCAAAACTTTCAAGCAAGATTTTGATGACCTTCAATGACCCTATGGCTACGATTTTGGTGGCAAATGACTTGCCTTCTCAAGCTCTTTCAGATGTAATATGGTTTGATTAGTGATGTAGCCATTTTCTTGTGGCCAAGGAGAGAGAAACCAGATTTTTTTTTCGTGGTTCAACCTAAAACGGTGGAGTTATGAGGAAGTAATACCATATTTAGAGTCTACGGTGGAGTCAAGAGCTTTTTGATGAAATCGAGTTTTTAAGTTTTTATCACCCTTGGAATTTTTCTATTAACTGGCGACAAATTTCAATCGGGCCCTTAAGCTTTAGGTTGAATATGAAGCCATTTTATAAGAAGGTTTTCAATATGTACATATGAATGTTTATTTAGACATATTAACTTGTATTGATGTGCATTGAATTGTATTGACTTTTATTAACATTTATTTACAGATTTTATTTACTTTTATTGAATTATGTGTACATAATTGTTTTATATTTAGATTTATTAACTCATATTGATGTTTATTGACCGATTTTTATTTAGTTGTGTTGACAATTATTAACCCGTATTTATATTTATTGATATTTATTTACTGATATTTTTATTTGTTAGTATTGATGTTTATTTACAAATTTTATCTTATTGAAATTTTTTTTGTCAAATTCGGAGGAATTCACCTCATGTGAATATTGAATAAGTATATTTACATATATCATATAAATAAATATCAAATAAAAATTATATTTAGCTAATATTTTAAATTTATTGAGATTTCGCTATAATAAAATTCTAAAAATTGATATTTATTAATTTGTGACATTAAAAATTTGAAAAATAGAATGCGAGCAAATGATTATACAAATATATTTAAAGTTTTAGGTATGAGAGCGTTTTTTAGCGTTTGTCTTCTCTACATTCTTTGCTTCTTCCCTTCTCTTTCTCTGCACTTCATCTCTCATTTCTCTCTCTCTTTTCTTCCTTCAAAATTATACAACAAACTATTCCTTCTTTTTTTTTTTCCTTTCTTTCTCTGCACTTGAGCTTCCTTGGCTTTTCTGTTTTTAATTTTTCTTTTCGAAAAAAAGGGAAATTTATTTTATCTTGTTTATAATTTCCTACTAATTAATCCTCTTCCAATTATTAATTAAATCAAGAAAGAAACAGTTTTTAATGATCTATCTATAATATATTTTAATCCTCTTAAAAAATTCATTTCACCTTGGGTTTCCTGTTGATGTTGTTGGCATGGCCGGTTTAGATTTAGGCACTACTTCTCGTTACGTTCATCAGCTTCATCACAGACCAGACCTTCATCTCCAACGCCAATCTGAATCCGAAGACCACGAATCCAATCGCTGCGGCGGTGGAGGAGGAGCTTCTGCTGGTGCTGGTGGTCTTGTTTCTCATTTCTCATCTGATCACCAACATGATCAAGATGGAACCCCCCAAGGCCTTGACCTTGGAAATTCCGACCTTGTTGCTCGCCGGCCTAGAGGTCGTCCACCGGGTTCAAAAAATAAACCGAAACCACCGGTTATAATAACTAGAGAAAGTGCTAATACCTTAAGAGCTCACATTCTTGAAGTCGGAAATGGTTTTGATGTATTTGAAAGTGTGGCGAACTACGCCAGAAGACGGCAACGAGGGATTTGCATACTTAGCGGAGCAGGAACGGTGACTAATGTAAGCATAAGACAACCAGCCGCAGCCGGAGCTATTGTAACTCTACATGGAAGATTTGAGATCTTATCATTATCCGGGTCATTTTTGCCGCCACCAGCACCACCAGGAGCAACTAGTTTAACAATATTTCTCGCCGGAGGACAAGGTCAAGTTGTAGGAGGAAGTGTTGTTGGAGAGCTTATGGCAGCTGGGCCAGTAATAGTTATTGCTGCATCATTTACTAACGTTGCATATGAAAGGTTACCTTTAGAAGAAGACGAACAGTTGCAGATGCAGAGTAGCGGCGGCGGTGGAGGTGGGAATAATAACCCTTTTTCTGATGGACCAGCAGCGGCAGCGGCTACATCTGGTGGATTGCCATTTTTTAATTTGCCATTGAATATGCCTCCGAATGTGCAATTACCTGTAGATGGATGGGCTGCAAATTCCGGTAATAGAACTCCGTTTTGAAAAGAATGAGAATAATAATCTGAATTTCACGTTAAGCTATCTGAATTTGAGGATTTTATTTCGGATTTGAAGCGGGCGGGCTTTGTTGGATGATTAAGGTTAGCTTAATTATATAAATTTTAAGGATTTCTTGTACTCACAATCATGTTTCTTCTTCTTCTTCTCTTCTTATATTTTTTAGGGTGTTTTCTTTCTTCATTTTAATTTCTTGTTTTTAGGCTTTTGGGTATTCTCCATCTATGATTTCTGAAAACAATCTTCTTCTTTTCTTCTTCTTGTTCATTGTGGAGCTACAATCTTCTTTTTCTTGAATTCTAAAAATGGGTTTGAGAATGTATTTTAATGTATTTTCTTTCTTTATGTTCACTAATATTCAGTACCAACTAGGGTTTCTGCTAATTGTCTGCTGTGGTTTTCTATTTCTTATTCATACAAATTGCATAGTCTTTGAAGCAATTGGCATTTGAAAATGCAAAAATTTACAATATTTTGTTCTTGTTTTTGCATTGTTTTGCGTAGGGAATAAATAAGACAGTATTAATTAATGACAAGATAGTGAAGAATAGTATATATTAGAAATGAGGATTCCTTTTTCTTGTTGGATTATGTGTATAATAATAGTATATATAATTAATTAACATGAAAGTTCCATTTATAATTTAAAAAAAAAAGGGTCAGTTTAATTAATTTTTGTTGATCTGTTTTGTTTCTCTTGGGAATCAGCTCTATCAGCAGTAGTAGTAGTAGTTTAAATTGGTGTACTAACTAAACTTCCTGTCTTCAAAAACCTTTTTCAAAGACTTGTCCTAAATCCATATATGTAGCTTCTAAACTAAAACAAAATATACTCAAGCTTTGCTTCTGTTGATTAGATTAACTTGCAGATTAACTCCATTTAAATAAGTAATTAGTGACCTTTAAGACCAATTTTGTTGACATAATTAACATCTAGTACTTGCTTATTACTTTCAACTAAGGAAACCCTTTTATTTTCATTTCAAACAAGTTGATTTTCTCTTTAGTATTATATAGGTTTTCTACTTGCGTGAGTTGCCATACTTAAATTAGGTCAAATGAAGCTAATTTGCTTACTATCTATTTGGGTTTTTGGCCTTCTTTAAAGGGATTTTTAATTGCAATAGTATTTTCCTATTTTTAATTTTTATTTGAATTTTAGATTTTATCTATCATATCAAGAGATCATCGGTTTTTGTTCATATAGTTTTGTTGGATTTTTTCTTTTTTTCCTGTTTTTCTTATTCAATGTAATAGAGGTATTTTCAGATATTTTTTTTTACCTAATATTTACGCGATATGTCGGTTTTTGGCATGGTTTAGTTCTTGCTTTTGCTAAGTTTCTCCTGATTCAAAAAATTAATGAAATTTAAAATATTTGAGATAAAAAAATTATTTGAATTTTGTTAGAAAAGACATTCTTTTTTAATTTGATTGAAAATTGGCTAGCTGGCTTGAACTGTGTAGAACATGAACGCTCTGAGTTCGATTAGACTTGAAAATAAGATTAACATAGTGTAGAAAACTAGCTTGTGATGCCACAGTATAGCCATTAGTAATAATACATTTTCAAGTGTGTTATTATTAATTTCTAATTCCTTAGTATTCATCAATTTCTTGAGGAATCATCTCATTTAATGCATATCTCAGCTGCTTAATAACTGCAAATTAGGGCATTGTATAATAATATCATCATCTACTTTTCAATATAAGTTTAGTTAGGTTGATTTTTTACAAGACATGGAGAAATTTTAAAAAAGAAATTAACTTAAACTGACTTTATATATTCTTCCTTTGGAAATGGATTATACTGTCTAGGTTCCATATAGTTGATTAAGTAAAGTTAGTTTGGTTGCCTTACATTAATAAAATGGAACTCCTAATCTGATTGGACATTTCATTTGATTCCTTAAGGCAACTTTCTTCAGAATATGCTTATAAACTAATGTCTTTACTTTATATTTTATAATCTAATGCTTTTTAATTTTAATTAGTTTTAGGCAAATGCTAAAAGTCTCGAGTCAGACTGTCTCCCCACACTTTCTTTTGCTTTTTTTTTTTTTATTTTTGCTTTCCGACATAGCATGATAGATTGTCTATACTGAGTCTCAAGATCAATTTCAGTAGTTCACAGGTTATAAAATTTAACTCAGTATTATAAATTAAACATAAAATAATTGAGACCGTTGAATTTATAATCATATAAAATTAAAAAAAAAGATTCTCGAACTTCTGGAACGAGAAGTGTAGAAATCCCCTTAATTTTATTGATATAAGGAATTTTGAAAGGTTTTACCCATTTTGTAATCCTAATTAAGCTTACCAATATTTGGATTTATTGCTATTATTCTTTATAAATGGTCCAAAATTTATCAAAATCTTTTATACTCGGTAGGAAGAGTTTGCCATTTATAGTTGTCCTATCCGCCTTGAATCTGGATTAATTGGCACCTATAATTTGGTAACCAGAAACCAGATAGTTAAATAAAAAAGATTACATAAATTAATTAGATTATTTAATTTAGTTGCTGCAGGCTTTAATAGAAACATGTAAACGCAGATAATTTCCAACATCAATTAAGTTCCTATCTGGTACCCATCCAGTTGTTGTCTAGTTAATATCACAAATTAATGAATAAGAATCATTACAAGTAACCTGGTTAGTTATGTTTTCCTGATTCTGACTTTTGATTTATTTGTATAGGAATTTATTTTGGCTGGTTAAAAAGAAAACTGTTAGAAGTGTATTACTCAAGAAAAGAAAATCATTACAACGTTTATTTCTTAAAATAAAAACTAGAAATAAAATTGGTCTTCAAAAATTTATTACTTTGAAATGAAATATATTAAAAATATGATTTTTTTTTTTAAAGAAAAGAAATATTTTCAGATATAGAGTAGAAATTTGAAATATAAATTTAACCTATTCCATGAATTTAAAACGATTTCAATTTGTTCCACTAAGTTGCAATTTGAGTCATTGTTCGACTTCTTGATCTTTCTCGGTAACAATTCACAACTAAATACTTGACTCTCAAATTGTTCAATGAATATTATACTGTCAACTCAAAATTTATGAGCAAAAAATAAAGTTGTACCTCGTATTTTATACTCTTTTTCAAATAAATAAAATAACTTTACTAAAGAAATACAAACTAAACAATCTAATATGCAGAAAACTAGTTTCAATAGAAAAGAACTAAAATCTCTCTTAGAAACGAAATAAAAAAAAATTGAGAGTTCTAATATAAAATATCTTTCAAACGGATACGGATACAGATCTAAATTTTATGGAAACAACAAGAAAGGGGATAGTCATCGACAAAAAAATTAACCGGTAACCTAAAGAAAAACTAACTAATAAAAAAGAACGGCTAAGGTTTATACACAGGAAGGAGAAAATTAGTATTATCCAAACTTCTTTTTAGATTAGATTAGACAAAAAAATATGACAAATTTAGAAGGGGATGAATTTTAAAATTATAAAAAGTTATGAAATCATTATATTAGACAAGAAGTAACAATGGAACAGTTGTTGTGAAAATATGTTAATTAAATAGATTGTATGACTATCAAGAAGATATAATAATATAAACTTTACATGTTTAATGACAAAAGAAAAAACAAAAGGAAAAGAACATATATAAAATTAACAAGTAAAAATAAATAAATAAATAAATATACATTGATATTGGCATATATAATATCAAAAATATATGTAATCTATTGCATTGCATTGATATGGACATAAGAATCAAATATGAAGTAAATATAGTATTAGTTAGGAATAGTCAATCATATCAAATAAGAAAAGTTAGAAATATATTAATTAGGAAGCACCCTTTTTTTTCACTTGGCTACAGTAAAACAGTTTAGTTACTGTTAACTAATTGTAAATTATGCATATACTTAGCATATGAAACAAAGAATTATATACATAACTAGTGTATCGCGCAGACTTAATGTTAGCTTAAATTTTTTTTTTCCTCTTTATTTATAAGTCAATTATAAACAGACAATTGAGTACCAAGAATTATCATATGTAAAAGTTATGTATATGTGTTTTAGCTATCAAAAAAAGGTACCACATTAATTTGCATCTTCAAGATGTAAAATTGATGTCCGCTATAAAAACCTAGCATATATGTATTTGGTAATGTGAAAAAATAATTGAGTTTTACCTTTCTAATTATTTTCTTTTCACTATTTTTTTAGAATGATTTTCTTTACACTATTATCATTACATGATGCAACTGTTTACTATTTGAATTAAAGTTAAGTCTAGAAGAATTTATTAAAACAGATTTAAATAAAAAGGAAAAAAATCCACATAATCCAATGTTATGACAAATTCATATTCGTTATTGAAAATTTCAAACATGAATGCAAATATTAATATTTAATGCTAAATACATTGTTCAAGCATGTAAAAGCATATAAAAATTTAAATAAGATTTATAACATATATATAATTTAAAAATCAAATTTGGAACAGAACAGAAAGACCAAACAAAATTTTTGAAAAAATGAAATCAGAAGAAAATTCATCAGATCCCACAAATTCATCAAACAATTAATATGTTACTAAATAACACCTTTTTTTTCCTTAGTTTTCATCATATTTGATTTATCGTGGTGGCTTCTTCATCATTCTTTATTATTTTTCATCTTTGTTTAGTTCAGTATTTTTTTAAAATAAATTTCAGATTTCTATTTATTTAGTTTAAATTTTTTAGTCAGCCAAGATCACCTTCAACAAAGTATTCAATTTTTTCACATATATATTTCTTATTATGATATTACTTTATTTTCATTACTTATTACTCTCTCCATTTTATAAAATATATTACTGTATGACATTCATTTTGTTCTAAAATAAGTGTCACTTTGGATGTAATAAAAGATAAATTTTCTCTTTTTCCATTTTTTATCATATTTTATTAAATATTAGAATTTTAAAATATAAAATAACTTATTTTATTTTATAAAATATACCATTATCATGAGATTAAAAGGGTAAATTTAAAATAAAATTCAACCCAATAGATTTGAAAAAAAAAAACATATAATTCATTTGTTTTATAAATCAATTTCATTTCTAAAATTTATTTATAAAAAATTTACATTTCATACATCTAATATAAAAACTTATTTTTAATAAAAATATTATATTATAAAATTTTATTACTAATTTTATTTAAAATTTCATAAAATTCAGGTTTGTGAATTGAAATTTTAATATTATAAAATTCATTGGCATCACATATATGAAAAATAGTCCACTTTTTAATTTAAATTATTTTATTATTGATTTAAGACAAAAAATAAACATTGTAAAAAAGGAAAAAAAATATTATGTGAACTAGATAATCCTATAAATTAAATAAAATGGAGAAAAGTTATAAAAAAAAAAAAGATATATACAAAAATTAAGAAAATTAGAATTTTTTTTGGGAAAAATTATAATCTTATTGTTTTAAAAAAATTATTAATTTTATTGAGATTTATTAATTAAATTTTATTTAAAGGGGATTCAACAATTATGATTAAATAATTAAGTTATAAATATTAAATGATGTGAAAATTTAAATTAAAAAAATAGAAAATTTGTTAAAAAAAAAAATGGAGACAATGGTGGATGGAGAGAGTTTTTTTAAAACAAAAAAGAAAAATGGCTCTCTTTTATATATATTTAAGATTTAGAGAGTGTATTGCTTGAACTACAACAATCAAACCTTACTCCTAGCTAGGAGTGGCTTAACGGATATAAAGGCCTATATCTAAAATTGTATATGATTCATTTTATTTCTTTAGTAAACTGTATTAATTTTCAAAAAAATTTAATCAAAAATAAAGTTATATTTTATAAAAATAATTTAAATAAAACTAAGCAATACAAATATTTATAAATATATAGATTTTATAATTTGGAGCCTAAAACAACTTGCATTACGATAGAGCATGAACTGACTTAAGTCCGCTACAATATACATAAATATTTTATAAATTATTGTTAAGCAAAACAAAATATAAATAATTTTCCCAAATAATAATTAAAGTATATTTAAGTCATTGTATGTGTAATGAAAATAATAAAAATAAAAAAGCTAGAATTACAAGGTAAAAAAGGTTGTAATGATAATAGGTAATTAGAACTTGTGTGTTATGGGGAAAATGAGGGTTTGGTCTTTGATAATATGAAAACAACCTTGACTAGTAATTAAAAATACTTGTAATTAATTAATTTGCAAGTATTAATTAATTAAATTAAGATGATGATAATGATGACGGCTAATGACTAATGAAACTTAAAAGGTAGTTAGGACATAAACAATTCAGCTTACCAAAATCAAAATTA
>CATIWJ010196921.1:0-21565 GCA_949640765.1 Croton laevigatus
CAACTGTGATTATTAATAATAAAAATGAGGTTACCTGGAAAAAATGAAATCAGGCATATGGACACAGAGAAATGGACTATTGCTTTCTCCATAAAAAGAAAAGAAAAAAAGAGTAAAAAGGAAAGAAAGCAAAAGCAAGAGAGAATGCCAAAAAGGAGTTGTGGAGGTATATGCAAATTGGGACCCATACCCAACTCACTCCCTTATACACAAAATGTGGTCAGTATTTGCCTACCCAACTACAAAATATCTGCTTAACATTGTTCCTCGTTGATCATCAACCACACACACACATTGTTTAGATTTTTCATTTTATATATTAATTGCTTTTTTAAGGTATTTATATTTTTTCTTTTGGGTCCTTATCTATATGTTTCCATCTTCTAATTAATTTCATAGACCTCCTCTGTTTTTGTCCAATAATTTTTAAGTAGATTTGATATACCAGTTATTTGTGGATTAATATATATATACCTTTTTTAATTTTTTTTTATATATACAGTATAATTAATAATAAAAGAGAAAATATAATTAGAATTAATTAGGAGAGAGAAAATAATTTTGTTCTTATTTTCTCACTCTCTTTATTAATTGTGCTCGCTTGTCAGCAATATAGTGAATTAGTCGTGATAGAATGAGTCTACTAAAACTTTCTCGTTTTTATCGCTATAAACCCATCTCAATGCACTTATTCAGTGCCTTAATTACTTTTACTTTTTTTTTTTATCTTATTTAAATGAGGCATATAAATATGTTATGAAATGAAAAAGGAAAAAAAAAATGAAGCATATGATACTGCAAAAGTACAAGAACATAAATTTTGAAGTTGTTTCCACTTCTCTTCTAAAAAAAGTAGAAACAATAGTAAATGAAATAAGGAAATTTAAGGAAAATATCTAATAATTATACTTGCATTTGGCCTTTTTGTGCAAGTTATTTTGTGCCCCTTGTACATGAAATGGAAAGCTACTTGGCTTTTTGTGAGACAAATTCAAGTTTATCCACACAAATGAAAAGGGCATTAAAGAAGTTTCAAATCTTTTTTAATTTTTTTTTTTTGGTTGTATCAACCTTTTTTCCCTGTCTTCAGCCCCACCATAGCATTATTTAGTTGAACATTTGCTAAATAGTACAAATTCTATTCTTTTCTTTATCTTCTTCCTTTTAGAGAAGTGAATGTTACTTTCTGCAGTTCAGATTCATAAGAAAAAAGGAAACAGAGCTCACAGTCTGACACTAGAAGACCTTATTTCTTGTTTACATTGAACCAGAAAAGGGAAATGGAGAAGATTATTGTTACATCTACGCCAAAAAAACTTTAGTTGCAATACTATCTATGGGTTTTTCTTCAACCTATCATATATATAGCCATATTTACATGAACACAAACTCAACAAACAAAGTAAAAACAAAAGGCATGTGTTTGAACTGTTACAAGAACAAAATTAGTCACACTATATCATTCCCTAAGTCCTTCAGAACCCTGAATTTCGTCAGCTCCATTCCTCCATTTTCAGTCAGTTAACTTACTTTGTTCACAACAAGGCCAGTGATTAAAATTATCCCACTTCAAGAACTCTCGTGGAAGTTCATGGATCGAGACAAGGCGGCTGGGTTTGCTCGCAATACTGGAGAGGTTTCATTAACGTGATTCTTTTCGTCGGTCTTTGATTGGAAGGACTTGAACAAGCCTCCGCCACTGTATGATTCATTCTTGATCCCAAGTGTTGCCCAAATGGAACTTTTTGCTGCTTCAGTTGGATCATCAATTCTTAGTGTCTTGGGAACTACAACACATCCATTTTTATGCTTTGGTGATTTCTCTTTCTCCACATCATCTCGTTTAAGCATGTCCCCTTCTCTCGAGTGCTTTCCTAAGGTAGGCGAATTCGGACCTGAATGACCGTTCTGATTTGATGCCGAAGAAGATGATTGAGGAGACATCAAAGGGATATTCCAACCATAATTCCCAAAGGGTGGATAAAATGGCATGGGATATCCTGGAGGGCAAAATACAGGCGGAGGCAATGCAGAATTCCATGGATAAGGCCATGGAACACCAGGCAGACATGGAATTGGAGGAGCAAACCCATGGACATTATGCATAATAGGTTCTTGTTGACAAATCTTGACTCCACCTCCTTCCATTGAATTTGAAACTGTAATAGTAGAGCCACTTGAACAATCATCACCGTTCTCTCTACCTTTACAAGAACCTAAAATCTTCTTTTGTTCTTCAAAGTTATGAATCCCATTTCTGGTGGCACCATTAAAAACCTTCTTATCAGCAAGATTCAACATAGAAGCCATAGAATCACATATTGGTGCATCCAACCCAAAACTAAGGACTTTGCCATTAGTTTTCAACGCAGGATTGTGTGTTCCGTTTGGAGCTTCAATACGAGCAGCTTGAAGCGCCTCAGAAATAGTTATATGGCGATAATGGCACGCAGAGTTCTTATTTTTGCGTCGTCCAGCTCCAACAGGAACATTCCTCATAGTACCACCAGCAGTCCAGTATCTTTGACAGGCTTTGCAGAAATGGCGGGGTTGATTGATATTGTAATTGTTGAAGTAACAAAATTTAGTATCCATGCTATTACATCGGGGGCAAGGAAGTATTTTGTCAGGCTTCTTTAAGGTTTTTTCCTGTGATGTGTTTGCTGGATCATTCTGTTCTTTTTCTGTTTCAGAAGTCTTTGATTTAGCAGATTCTTCACTGATTGAGGGTGTTTTAGGGTTCTCATCATTTGTTTCCTGATCCGCAGACTCTTCTGTGTCATCCTCTGAAGTTTCTTTAACATCATCAGATGGAGAATCCTGCAATTTAACATAGTTTGTTTAATTATTCCAAATGTCCGAGATTTAATTTATATTGTTGCTAGAACTAGGAAGAGCGAGCAATAAAATATATCCAGATTCCTCTGTTTCTACTTATACACGTGTTGAAGTCTTATTGATGAAATCAATGTTTATGTACAGATGTTGTACGCTTAAAAAAGTTCTAAATTACTGGTCAATTTTGAGCAGCAATGATCCAAACATATGTACAAAGCCCTATGATCGTAAACACAAAAGAAATTGGAAAATAAATTATAAATTGAAAGAATTGGGAACCCAGTAGAACTTTGAAACTGTATTTGTGGTTCTGATCAAAGGAATAATAGGAAGAAAAGGAAATCAATAAAATTGAACCCTTTTAAATCTTAATTCAAACAATCAACCATAATCAAATCAACAATTGAAAACGAAGCTCTTCCAAGTTATATTTCAGCTTACATAATAAACCCCTTGCATTTCTAAGAAACTCTAATTTGGAATAGTAAGGTAGAACCAACTTCGCCAAGGGAAAATTTCCCATTAATGAGAGGCTGGGATTCAATCGTTCTAGTAAGTTGTACGGAAAATTTCTAGTCAAATATCAAATTTTGAATCAGATGTTTCAAATTTTCGGTTTGCTGAGCCAGATAAGAATATTAATTTTCAAATTTTCTCAGTTTCCAAACAACAAAACCCAATCTGGAAAAGCGAAATAAAAGAGTTTTAAAGTAAAAACAACTCGAAAAGGTAAAAATCCAATCAAACTCGAAAAAAAAGTTAGTTTGTCTAATGCCAAAAAAAAAAAAAAAGACCCGCTTGCAGGTAATAACATGGTGAGTAAAAAACAAGGAAAATTGAAAGAAGCTTGAGATTCGAGAAAAAGAGGGAAACCCATCAATTCTCTTAAGATTTGAAGAAATGGATTGCGTTTAGATCCCCAAATACAAAACCACACTCTAGATCTGTAAGTTAGTACCTTTTCTGGTTTCACTGTTTCAGCTTCATCTACAATTTCCGGAGGAAGCAATTCATCGACGGAGGAGATAGTCGTCGGGGGAGGAGGATCAGAATCAGACTTGAAAGGTATACTCTTGCCGAACAGCTTGATAGCAGAATCCTTACTGTTGTTAGTAGTAGAACTACTATTGTTTTCTTGCATATTTTCTTATTTATTTTCTGGGGAAGCAAACAGAGGTTGGAAGCTTTGTTGGCAATCTGGCATCGAATGTACTTTGGCGTCTCAGTTTTTGATCCGTTAAAACGAGAAGAGGAAGCCACGTCAGCATTATGGTTTGTTTCTCAGCCACAAGTTTTTGTGGCCTTGGAGATTTTCTTTTTCATCGCTTCCTTTTCTTTACACACTATTGTTTTTTTTTATTTGATTTGATTCTATTGTAGTAGTACAGAAATTTGGTGCACTTGTCTTATCCTAGTCAGCTGTGAGAAGTTGCCTTCTTCTATAACGTGGCAATTAATTATTGGCTCCAAGAGGCTCAAAAATTGTTTATGTCGTCCAATGAAGAAAAGACTTGCTTGCACGTGTAACGCAACAAATCAGGACAAGTTACTTTTGCAAACAAGTAAATTTTGCTACTGTTTGTTAAATTTTTTTTTAACGGCGAAACGTTGTTTACTACAATCTAATCTTTTTTTTTTAATGGTACTACAATCTAATCTAATCCTTATTTTTTAAATAAAGTGCTAATTTTATTATATTTTTTTAAAAAAAGAGCCATACAAAATGTTTATTTAAAATAATTATTTTACTAAATACTTTATATTTTTTAAGACAAAAAATGCATCTTATTTATATTTAACATATTTTTACCTATAAAAAAGTTTCTATCTTAGAAAATATGTAATATTTAATTTATATTTATCTTATCTAACTTTAAAGAATAAAAGAATATTATTTTTACCTATAAAATTTTCTTTATTAATTATTATTTTAAAGAATCAAAATTTTAGAATTAGATTTATTAAATAAATTTTGTAAAAATATGAAATAAAAAGCATTTAATATAAATATAAATTGAAAGGGGAGTAAATATAAAATAATAGTTAAGAAATTCTCATTTTAAGAAAAAATAAATTTATGAAAAAATTAGATAAAAATATAAAATAAGTATGAAATAGTATTAATATTTTTTTTTTCTTAGTTATTACACACGCATTATGAGTGAGGTTCGAACCCAGTCTAAATGGCCTTGGGTCAACACGTTATTCATCTAAGTGGTGCCCCTCCCCAATAGTATTAATAAAAATTAAAAAGCTTAAATAAATGAAAAAAAAAAAAGAAAATTCTTGAATTGCAACTAGAGTAGAGATTTTTTTTTTTTAAAGAATAATCTTGCTACATTTCATTAATGCAAAAGAGTACCAACAGATATAAACAACACTCATATAAGAAATCTAAACATAAATAATATGCAAGTAAACTAACATAGATTTTGTTTTTAAAAAAAAAACATAGATCATGAAGGGTCCAACTGAAGGGAAAAAAAAAAAAGGTCCAACTGAGTTGATGGAGCACAAGTCAAATCTGTTTCCGAATGCTCCACTCTGTGGCACACCTGGCCACAAATCGACAATCGGTCAGTCTAACAAATCCCACCTCAAAATCTCCAAACACCATGTCAGATATTCTCTTTTCCCACTAACAAAACCTCACTATCTCCATTGACAAACTGAAGATAAATCTTGTAGTTCTCTCCATGGACAAAAGAAAGACAACCTTAAAGATTTGGGATCTAAACAAAATCTGATACAAGGGACAAAAATCCCAGCAAAATCCAACCAATAAAAGGGAAACAACACCTAAACCTTTAAAAAAAAATCTCAAAAAAAAAAAAAAATCACCACAAACCAACTAAAAAAAAAATGCTAAAATAAAAAACACAGAGGTGGCTACCAGCGGTAAAACTATCGGTGGCAGCCACAACACACAAGCCATAAAAGGAAGAAAAATGAGAAGAGATTGAAAGAGAGAGAGATTCTTTTTTTTTTTTTAACATAAGAGAGAGAGATTCTCATTGTTCAACAACACTGAAAATTTCAAACAGCAAGAGTAGATTGAATAACTCTTAGTCTAATTCCAAATGAGTAAAAAATAACTCTTAGTCTAAATATTTGCGTGCACTTTCATTGTTATTTAATGCTTTTACATAGATTAAGGCATTGCACTTCCCCCTCCCTCCCTATATCCCGGGTAATACATTCTATCCCTAGTAATACATTCTAGAGCAATATTCCATATACGAAAGCTAGTATAATTATGAGATGCACCTGTCAAGACATGTGGGAATTCATTAGCTTACCAGTGAACAAGAACGAACGCAGGACTGAAGAGGGAGAAGGGCTGCGTCTTATAATTATTTACATATTTTGGGAAAAAATAAAAAATAATAAAAAATGGGAGAGGTTTGCCTTTATAATTACTTACAGATAGATTTTGCAAAAAAAAAAAAAATTAAGGAAATTTAAAAAAAAATTAAAAATTGGGAGGGGCTCCGTATAGCCCCTCCTAAGCAACATATAGGTCCGTCCTACCAGTGAAACCAACGAATAGACAACTTCTAAACGATTGAGCAAAAGTTTACAATCTTTTACTAGTACTCCTCTATACTACCTATCCTCTAGTAAACTAGCATTACTAACAAGCTGAGAATCATTTTGACACCTATAACCCACGTTAAATTATATATTAACTGAGATGGCCTGCAAGAAGATTTCATTTTTCAATTTAGTTCAAATTTTAGAATTGGGTGAAATTCATTCCAACTTTTTTCATACGGGATTTTGTTATAATTTGAAAACTCACGGTGAAATTGTTATCTTTGCTGTTAATCAATGACAGTATAAATTACTCACAAATTTTGGAGTTTCACAGCCCTAAAGTTCCGCTTAAATTCTTGAAAAAAATTTCCAAAATGTTCACCATTGATTGTGCAATGGCACATACGTACTATACAATTCTGTCCCTAAATAATGTATAAAACTATACTAATATATAATTATTTATTATATTATATTACCATTTAATAGATCGGTGAGACCTATCAATTGCACAAGCAGCAGCATCGTCTATGCTGAATCAACCGGACCTTCTGTATGGCTACGGCGATGAGCAGTAGAGCCGGTTCCAAATGGAAACGGAAACGGTGGTGGTGAAAAATTTTATAGAAGTCACGTGCTTAATTTAAATTTATTTTATATTTTTTTCCTAGAAAAAAGGTTTTCACTTTTCACTTTACTTACAACTTTTTCACCTTTATAATTTGTTTGTCCTTACATGGAAAAATAATTGTAGATATGGAAGCACTGCCGCCTCAATTCTTTTTCCAAATTGTGATCTCCCACATAACAAGTTACTGAGTTGATTGATTGAAGTTGAATTGGAAGTTCAGCCTCCCACCTAACATTTACTTTCCGAAGTTGATTAAGTTCCGGTCAATGTTCATTTTGTCAATTTAATTTATTGAAATTTTGAGATTTTTGAAGTTAAAAGCCACAACAATCAAATTGGGTCAAGTTAATCTCCTTTGCTCTTTTTCCACCAAAATGGTATACTTATGATGCTTTTTAATATAATAATATCTAGAAAATTTAAGCAAAAAGCACATATTCTAGTTATTATTAACAAAAAAAAAAATTCACATATAGTTATAACTTTTTTTTTTTCACATATATTAATAATATTAAAAAGTAGAGGGAAAAATTATGATTTTATCTGTATTTTCATATAATTAACTATTTTGTCTCTGTATCTTTTTAAATTAATGATTTTGTCTCTTGAATTTAATTCCGTCCGACGATTTCATCCTTCCGTCAAAAATTAAGCAATTTTACTAATTCAATCCTGGTAGATTATTATATTATTTTGATAAAATAAAAAAAATAAGCAGAAAAGGGAATGGAATCCGATTGTCGCAAATAAAACACATACCATGAACGCCAGTGGCTTGCGTTAGTCGGCTTATATTCCTTTTTTTTTTTTCAATTTAGCAAAATAATATAATAATTTACCAAGGTTAAATTATTGAAGTAATCGATTTCTATCTGAAATTTACATTTTTTTTTTCAACGGAATGATAAAATCATTGGATGGAATTAAATTAAGCACAAAATTATTAAATTTTAAAAAATATGAGGACAAAATGACTAATTATATGAAAATGTAGAGATAAAATTGAAATTTTTCAGAAAAAAAAAAATAGAACTAAAACTAAAGTAAGACTACGGCCCACATCATCCAAAGCACCACATACGGCTTGTCATCGTGTATTTGGTAACACTTTTGAAAATAACATTTAGTATTTTAATTAGTTAAAATGTAAAAAGTATTTTTTTAGTGTTCGAAAAAATTATTTTTGAAATAATTTTTAATTATTTAATTAGTATTTTATTAAATGTTAATATTTTTTACTCTTAACTTTAACATTTTGTAAATAGCTAACAACTATTTAAACAGTTACACGCTACTCAGATAGCTAAATGCTACTCAAACATCTAGTTTTGTCGACCACACGTTTAGAATTGGAAGAGGGTCACTGATAATACATAATATATTTGTGTATATGTAAGTTTTTAAAAATTTACCTGTTTCATACTTTCAAAAGATAGATCGTCATTGACCACCAGCCATTTCCAACATCTTAGTCAATATATTTATTAAGTATATTTACATATTTAACTTCTAAAATTCAACAAAAAGGAAAATGTACCACAAATACTAAGAACAACTTCACCACCTATGTTGAATGGTTTTTGATGAATTTGTATGGTAGATATGTTACGCCATATATTCCTGGTAAATATGAGTATATATATTTATATACCTACATTTTCTATAGTTAGCAAATAACTGTGTATAGAGTATAAATAGGAACCTTTTTTATTCACAAAGGGCTTGACTACTCAGATTTATTATTATTTTTTATAATTATCTAATTATGTATACTGCGTACTCACATAGCTAAATGCTAACCAAACATCTAATTTTGTCGAATATAAGTTTAAAATTTGAAGAGGGTCACTGATAATACATAAAATATTTATGTATATATAACTTTTTTTAAAAAAATTCACCAGTTTCATACTTTCACAAGAAAGATCGTCATTGGCCGCCCGCCATTTCCAACATCTTAGTCAGTATATATAAGTATACATACGTATTTAACTTCTAAAATTCAACCAAAAAAAACAAAAAAAGTACCACAAATACTAAGAATAACTTCACCGCCTATGTTGAACGGTTTTCATGAATTTGTATGGTAGGCATGTTACGCCATATATTCCTGGTAAATATGAGTATATATATTTATATACCTGCATTTTCTATATTTAGCAAATACATGTGTATAGAGTATAAATAGGAAATTTTTTTATTCACAAAGGGCTTGACGACTCAATAAAAATTATTATCAATTTAACATTTAGTTTTGTTGAATACACTTTTAGAATTTAAAGAGTAGCACTGATAATATATAAAATATTTATGTATATACAATTTTTTAAAAATTCACCAGTTTCACACTTTCACAAGAAAGATCGTCATTGGCCACCCGTCATTTCCAACATCTTAATCAGTATATATAAGTATACATACGTCTTTAACTTCTCAAATTCAACCAAAAAAAATACTAAGAATAACTTCACCGCCTATGTTGAATGGTTTTCATGAATTTGTACGGTAGATATGTTACGCCATATATTCCTGGTAAATATGAGTATATATATTTATATACTTACATTTCCTATATTTAGCAAATACTATATACTTGTGTATAGAGTATAAATAGGAAAGTTTTTCATTCACAAAGAGCTTGACCACTCAGATTTTTTTTTTTCATATCAAATATAATTATATAAACAAAAGTACAATATAAGTAATTATTTCATAAACACTAACTTATGTATAAAAAATAAAAATTTTTATCAATTTAACAAATATAATTATATTTATCGTGTAACTATCAATTAAAAAAAACACAAAAAAATATAAAAAGCCGAATGAGTTGACTAAAAGACGAAAAGTGTAAGGAGCCAACGCATAACATGGTCTATAATCATATATAAGGCATCTTAAAGTGTTTTTTCAGCTATAATATGGTGTGTATGTATATATGCACAGTCAGCCTGACCATGACACTAATTTTGGATAAATAAAAAATTAGGATGGATTTAAAACAAAAATACACACACCACATGTATGTTTAAGATATTGATTGGTATATTCCTTCTTGTTCTTCTCAAATATATTATTTTATTATTAGTATATATGTTTTTCTTCCTTCTTTTCTTAGTAGGGAGCATATTATTCAAATATCCTGAGTTAATAATTATTAAACTAAAAATATATAAAAGCCAATCCACATATACCTTATTATATAATCCAAATATCATATCATGACAATTTGAAAATCACATAGACATCAATGACTACTTATATAAAATTATAAAGTGATAGAAACTTTTAATACTAACAAACACTATAATTCATTTCTTTTAAGGGGGACCTCATTTTTCATAAATCATAAGTTGCGTATATAAAAAAAAAAAATCTTATTTACGAAAATCATTAAAAAAATATCTTAATTCTGATTTTGAACTACTTTTAAGACAAAAAAATCAGGGAAATTGTTGCAATTTTATTTAATCAAATAGTTCAACTAGTTTATTGTATATATTCATTCGAGAGTACTCGTTTTTAGGTATTTATTTTTTATTTTTTATTTGTTTAAATTGTATAATTATAGAAAATCTCTTATTTTTTATTTTTATATATCGCAAAAGATATGATATTTTTGTCCAAATGTTTATTTATATATTTACGTTTTGGCAATGAAAAATTAATTTTATGATTTAGATAAATAGACATATTATAATTTTCGTTTTTTTTTTAATTTTTAATATTATTTTTATTTTTTAAAACTAAAATTAATAGTTAAATGCAAACAATTTAAATTAAATTATTATTAGCAGTATTTTTATTTATTTATTTTATTAATTAATTATATATATAATTAATGTGATATTTTTCAATTTCAAAGAATATAATAAGCCGAAATAATATGTACATAAATAGCTTGGTTGTTCATCTGAAAAACTAATTAAATCATAGTTGTTTGTGTATCAATAAGAAATATTTACCCTTTTTAGAAGATCCTTACTAAAATTTATATTTTTAAGAGTATAATTATTAAGACGGCTTGGGTTTGTGAATAAGACATGATATAATATATAATTTAGATCGTCTATTTATTTAGTTAACTTGGGCTAATCATTTTAGGTTAGTGTATTTGGTCCTATGCAGTTGACAAAAGTTACTTAGATAAATTTTTCAAATATATTGGAGACTTGTGCAATTAAATTCTGAAATGTTGTGCCTTGGGTTTGCGTTGTGATAAACAACAACAGCAACAATAATATTATTATTGTTATTGTTGTTAAAAATTTTGAATTTATTTTTATTTTCTATTGTAATTCAAATAGTATGGCTATAGAAGTATTATTAATATATTATGTAGTTAACCATTTCAGGTAAATGTATTTGGATCTATGTCATTGACGAAGAACGGTTAGGTGGATCTTTACAGAATTTTGGAGGCTTGTGCGATCAAACTCTAATCTACTTATATGCATGTTGTGTTATTATTATTATTATTATTATTATTATTATTATTGTAAGCATCCTCTATGATTCAGGACCCATAAAAGGGTGAAAGAGAAGGAGAGATTGCTTCTGCCTAGAGTTAGGGTAAGGTCATCTCTGCCCGGTCTAGGTTACCCTCTCAACCTCAACTTCCTTATCTAGTTGGGCTGATCAACCCGTAACATCTATAAGCTGCGTGGGCTTTGAGATTTACGGGGCCCCATGCCTCCTATTGGACAAGGGGATTCCAGAATTTCACCACCACAAACTCCCTATAAAAGGCCAAAGTCTGACACTAGTCAAGGCTAATCGAAACTTAAGCTTTCATTGGTACAGCGAGCACCGATCAAACTTTTAAGTCGATCTTCAACTCACTTACCACTAAAAAAAGGATATAGACTAGAGAGAATAGAGGTACCCAAGAAAGAGAGGAAGAGGTGGACCCTTATTTTCCCGTACCCTTTCTCGAGAGGTAAGCACCCAGCTACCTCCAGGGATGGACCTACCCCGTTCCCTTTTACCGCAATCTCAAACTTGATATATACATATCTCAAGCATAGTACCTATCACATAGAAATAGACATTTGGCAGTCTTACTGCACCAATAACCCCTACCCCAATAACTCCATAATTTACCATAACCATGACCTCAAACTCAACCTCTGCCCAACTCTACACCTAGGGCAGTTACTTAGCCTACTCGGTCAAATTCTATAATAGACTCAACCAGTCAATCCCAAACAAGGACAACCACCCGCGCCCATACTACATTTGACAGCGGAAGCATCGTAGACAGGAGGTCGCTAGATAGCCAACCTCGGTGAGGAGGAGGATTATAGGAGAAGTATAAAAAGTAACAAAAGAATAAGTGGAGAATCAGACATACTTAAAAAGGGGGCAAAGTCATTCCATCATAAAAAGAAGGCCTAATAAAAAAGAAATAGAAAGGTCGCCAGCAAGGAAATTATAATGAAATCGGTCAATATAAAGATACAAAAGGTAATAACTACGGGAGAGGCGGAAAGAGCCATTATTGCGTCTACCATAAATCAAATAGACACAATACAGACGAGTGCAGAGCTTGGATGGCAGAGGTGAAGAGGATGGCTCAAAGTGGCCACATTAAAAGTTTTGTGGATAATTACAAGTGTTAAGGAAATAGAGCAGAAGGTTGGTTCAACATCACACTGAATGCTAACTCTTCGGAAGTCCTTATAGCGGCGGAAAAATAATCCGGTGAGCCAATCCCAAGAGGGTATGTACCATTAGATAAGGAGGGCACCATCTATTACACTTATCACAATAAAAGACAGCATAACACAGAAGATTGTAGGGCGTGGAAGACCCTAGGAGAAGGCTAGGAAAAGAGTGTATATCACACCCGCCTCAAGGGAGCTCAATTTGTAGCATATATTATTAAAATAATGAGATTTTAATATTTTCTAGCTAATGAAACATGCTTCTCTTAACAGATAACACCTCAAGGGTGCCCAGTATTCAACACCTCAGACGATGGACTATGTTCCTCATTCGCTTGGGCTTAAAGATTCAATGCCTTGCATAAGCGACTTGTTCGTTATATGCTTGGGCTAAATATAATGCCTTGCATGTTGGACCCTATCCACATGTGCTTGAGGCAATGAATGCCTCGCATGCACGGCCTATTCTCATGCATTTGGGCCAAATACATTGCTCAGGATGCTGGATCTCTATCCATGTCTGCACGGGCCGAAGACAATACCTCGTATGCTAGACCCTGTCCACATTTGCTTGGGCCAATGAATACTTCACATGCACGACCTGTCCCTACGTGCTTGGGCCAAATACATTACCCCAAAGACTAGATCTTTATCTTCTTTTACGCCGCTGAAGACATTACCCTGGATACTGGATCTCTATCTGCGTCTGCACTGGCCGAAGACAATGCCTCGCATGCTAGACCCTGTCCACATGTGCTTGGGCCAATGAATGCCTCGCATTAGTTTACCACTGATGTTTGGTGTAATGACTAATTTATTATTGTATTTTGGCAAAATTTCTCTAACATCACTAATGTTTAGCCTAAATTAATATTACATCACTATGCTATTAACTTTAACATCTGACCGTTGAAAAAATTGCAAAATTGGTTTCTTAAGTTAACTTGGATTTTCATTTTTACCTTTTTTACAATTCCGTGCTCAATTTTATTGCACTTTGAATTTTTTTTTTCCAACAACACTACTTTCACACTTAATAATTGTAAAATTAGAATATTCTTAATTTGATAAAATAAAAATAAAAAATCACTATTATTATTTTAATATTTTTTTCTAAGTGACTTTTTAAAATAAAAATAAAAATTACTATTATTATTTAAAAAATTTTTAAAATAGATTTTTTCCTTATATTTTAATTCCGTCATACATTTTTTACTTCTGTTAAATAACGACCAATATTCCATTAATTTTTAAATAATTGAGATTTCTACTTTTAATTAATATGAATGTAATTAATTAATTACTTTTTAATTAATAGGTACTAAATTATAATTTTACAATTTAAATTAAAAAATAAAAAATAATGTGAACTGCATTCCCTTTGCCGAACAGAGACCTATATCTTCTTGGAACAAAATCTCAATCGCTAGCTGTTTAACCATCGCCGCATACACCGCTCAAACCAGTTTTCGGCCACCAAAACAACTTTCATATACACCAAAATGAAGCTCTTAACATGATAAATCAAGTGATGACGTTAGTTTGACATCAAAACACCATAAGACCATGAAAAAATAAATTGAAATTTTTGGATCTTTCGACCCAATCCACAACTCATTCTTATTTTCAGTTTCGCCCATCACTCGGAAAGTTGGTTGACACTAGAAGTCTTTTTGACTCATGAACTATCTTCTGAAGGCCTCCGTTTTCTCATCCAATTACCGAAAATTATGAATCGGTGAACAATGATTTCATGGTTGCGGATTTTTTTCTTCGATTACCATCGCTATAAGTCGCCACTAAAAGTTGAAGATGATGGAGTTGAATGTAATAATAATATAGGCCAAACGTTAGTGATGTCGGAGCAATTTTACCAAAATACGGTAATAAATTAGTCATTAAATTAAATATCAGTGATAAAATAATATTTTTCCTTTAAATCTAATCACTATTATCTCCTCAGTAGTTGATTTATAAGACATGGCGGTTGAACATTTATTTAATATTACTATAACTTAATGAGAGCAAAACCAATAGTCATTGGGAAAAAGGTTAACTATAGATAGATGGTGACATTAAGAAGGAATAATCAAACTAAAATAGAAGAAAAGTAAGAACTAAATGAGTTAAGAAATAAAATTCATTGGGCCGCAAAAAGAAAAAAAAGAGAGAAATTTTGTGTGTAAAGTTAGAAATCAACCTCTATTGGAGATTCAAAAACAAACCATAATTGCCTCCATTGATAGTGCATCATTATTTATCGAATTGAAACTTAAAAGGCGAATATAATATTAATAGAAATAAAAGAAAATTATTAAAATTTATCCGATTCCAATTATTATACAGAGTAACTTTATAAATTTTTAAGTTATCAAAGTTTTTTTAAGTTCATTTAAAAAAAAAAAAGATTTTTATGAAAAAAAATTCATAAAATTAAACTAATCACATACATTAGGATCATAACAGACAGATTTTCTTTTCTTTTTTTATATTTTATTTACATACACGTGTCATCAAATGGAACAGGGTGAGTTTTCCTGCAAACCTAATAGAATGAAAAATGCCAAAAAAAAATAAAATTCATATCTTCATAATTAAACGCGCTTTCCATCCACCTCAGCACACAGAAATTTCTAAGTGGGTCCCACGTCTGAAAACTTTTTATCCTCTACACCTGCATACAATGGTGTACACCTTACACGTGTCCATACATAAAACACGTGGATAGAGGATTTATGACTTTAATATCCCTTTCAGTTCTTTGTTGAAGCGATAGCCTTGGAGAGTCCCGCGTGTCAGTCACTTCGGAATATTTTATGAATTAAAAAAGCAGTAGTTGTTGCACGTAAGTGGAGAGATAAAAAGGTATCCGACATGGAACTTCTTTTTGATCTTTCGGTGTAAAAAAGGTCAACCCGTTTTGTTCTTCTTTTTAGTTTATTATTTGGATTGGATTAGATGCTTAAGTGAGAGTTTTTAATTAAAGAGTGAATTACGCTCGGGTCCTTGTATGTTTCCATAATCTACTCTTTGGTCCTTCATGTTTGAAAAACACGCTTTCAAGTCCATGTAGTTTCTTGATATCTAACCATAGCGTCCTCCCCTTAATTTATTGGAGAATATACCAATATATCCCGGTGATCAACTCAAAAGTCCAAAAACTACATTATTATTTGAGATGTAACGAGACGGAATTATCCTCTCTCTCTCTCTCTCTATATATATATATATATATATATATATATATATATATATATATATTCTTGATATCTAACCATAGCGTCATCCCCTTAATTTATTGGAGAATATACCAATATATCCCGTTGGTCAACTCAAAAGTCCAAAAACTACATTATTATTTGAGATGTAACGAGACAGAATTATCCCCTCTCTCTCTCTCTCTCTCTCTCTCTCTCTCTCTATATATATATATATATATATATATATATATATATATATATATATATCTTGTATTTGATAAACTAATTTCTCTCCCAAGTGGAAGTGGTTACAGGATCAAGCAAGCTAAATCGTCTATAGAATATAAAATCCTATAGAACTGTTTTACGATCTAAGAACTTCGAATAAGATGGAACAAGTCTGAGGATGAGAAGAAAAATTTATTTTCTCTGGAATAGCTATTGCAGAAATAATAACTCTTATATCCTCTAATCTCTTATTAGATGGTATATATATAGGTATTGATTTATTAAGATTACTCATTTAATCCTAAAACCCATAGAATTATTTATTTAACTAAAAAATCTATTATATGTTAATTGAGCATGCCCATGATTCACACATTAATTAATTAATATTAATATTAATTAATTGATTTCAACAATAAATAATAAAAATATAAATTAAACACAAAATTATTTTAAAAATAAATTTATAACAAATATAATCTGTGATGAATTCTCATAGCCATTGCCATTAATAACCGACATCTGCCGTCATTACCATGTCACCATTAAATAGAATAAATATACATTTTAACTAATATTTAATATAAAATTGTTTTTAATTATTTTAAATAATTATTTAAAATTTATTTAATTTATTTAATCATGTTAATCAGCTAATAGGATATAATTAAATTATTTTGATATATGTTAAATAATTAAATATATCATAGGTATAATGAAAAAATAGAATTCAAGTAATTTAATAGTGAAATGAAGGTCATTATTGACTTTTCATTGTCTTTAATGGCAAAGTGAATGAAAAATATACAAAAGGGCCTTAGGGTATAACGGCGTGAAACTAAATGGACCTATGAGCATATTTTCCAAACATGAAGGACCAAAAAGAAGATTAAGGAAAATATAGGGATCCAAGCGTAATTCTCTCTTAATTTAAAGACTATTTGGTTATTTTAATAAAAACAAATTGTCGGATTCGGAGGTTACTGTATAGTTCCTATATTTAAGGTTTATACACTTGTACTTTATTAATCAATGGGCGGCTGCGTGGTCGGCTATGGCTATGGGTTTTGTAGTTTTATAATTGTAATTAAGCCAAATCGTGATTAGGACATGTGAATTTCTTTTTATTACTACTATTAAGTTTCAATATTAAATTTTTTAAGCCATAATTTTTTTAAATATAAATATGGTTTATTGGTGTTATGATTTTTGGGCTATGTAAAGCCCATAAATTGATGCCTCCCCTCACGACACCATGAAATAAAATTTTCTCAATAGGCCAATAATCCAATTTTTTTTTCCCCGAGATAAATGTGGAAAAATTTTATATAGGTCATTTTTTTTTGAAAAAACATAATTGTGAAATAGATAAAAAAAAAAAATATGCTATAGGTCATATATTTTTTAGTGTATTTTTGTTGACGCTAATTATTAATTTGCTTATTGTTGTTAATTTTTTATTTATTTATTTCTATTTAGTGTATTTATAATGTATGTCGATTTTAACACTCAGATGTTACACTTGGATCTCTAATTTCAACATTATAATCTTCAATAGATTTTCGAAGCCCCAAATTATAATTAATCTTACTAGTGTCAAATTTAATAGTAAGACGTGTCTTCTTTTGTGCAAACATATTCATATTAGATGTCTTACATGTTGTTTTAAATATTAACGTAAAATATTTCTTTATATTTGTAAAATAGTAACAAAACCAAACATTTAATTTAATACTCGATACCCATTTTCTACAATTAAAATATATTCAACGATATTCATAGAAATGAAAAATGCTTTAATAAAACGTAATTTTTAATTGGAAATTCAAGAAAAACTAATTTCTATAGCCAAGAACAACGTCATTTGAGCGTGAAAAGATAGCAGTAGTTTGAGTCTATTTCGTAGCCTTCTACCGCCAAGCCACGGCCCCAGCATTTATTATATATCAAGCAATGATGTTTCTGTTAGTAAAAACGATATGTCAGAATATAAATAAATTATAAACAGTATATAAACAGTTTGTAAGTAAATTATAAACACTCGATAAACAAATTATTAAATATATATTAGTAGTAACATTAATATATGGTTAAATTAACATTTAGTTAATTTATTTTAATATCAATTTTTATTTTTGTTTAATTATGCAACGATTACAAAAGTTTATTTTGTTATAGGATTGTGTTTTATAGATTTTTGGCCAATATCTTTCTAAATACAAATGGGAGGCTTTTGATAAGTGATTACCAAATGGATACTTTAAAAAGGAAAAAGCGCGTATCTTTTTATTTGTTTCATGAATACACATTATAATTGTTATCCTTTCATTTGTTTCATGCATGCAGATTATTATTGTTATCCTTTCATTGTTGATGATTGTTTGAATGTTAGTCTTACGCATGAATAGATGTTATAATACAAAAATGATACTCTGAACCCAACATTTGAATTTAGAGTTAGTTTATTGTTTAAAAGAGTTACTGTTTGTCGAGGATAGGGGTAAGCATAAAAAATTGAAAATCGATAATCGAACTGAAATTGAATAGAAAAATCGGTTAACCGAGTAATTCGGTACTGTTATCGATGCTGGAATTGAAAAAACCAAAATTTTTTGTTCGATGGTCGGTTCTGGTAATATGAGAACTAAACCAAACCGACCATTAAACTTAGCATTTTACGTATATAACCCTAAAATAAAACCTAACCCTAAAAGCAATGAGGCATTGCCGCCTCCTTCATCTTCTTTCCTTCTTCTGCTCTGCCTTCCTCTCCTCTCCTCTCCTCTTCTTCTTTTCTCTTAATCTTCCATCTCCTCTCCTCCTTCTCTCCTTTCTTTGCTTTTCCTATCCGAAACCCATTTGCAACTTCAAGTTTGAAACTCATTTTAGAGAACAAAACCCATTTTGGCGAAGGGCTTCTTTGGTTGTCCTTCTCCTTTGGAACTTGCTTCGATATGGGGATTTGATCTAGAAGAGAAGAAATTAGATCAGCCGTTGATTCAGAGCTGGGGGGCGTCGGTGCTTATGGCGGCAGCGGCGGTGAATCAATCTACAGATCCAAGTTCACCGATGAAGAGGAAAAGCCCATGCATCAACTCTTTTCTAGGTTAATTTTTTAATGCGTTGTTTAATGCAACTTTTACTTAGTGGATATGTTTAATTTTTTAATGCATTGTTTAATCCAACTTTGGCAGTAATTAGATATGCTTGTTGGGTTTTTTCATGTGATCCTTTGTTGCGTTTTGTTTGGTTTTTTTGTTTATATTTAATTTACAGTTCTGAAATTTTTCTTTTGATTCTCTGGGTTTTTGAGTTTTAGTTCTATTATCATGTCTCAAAATTTGTAAGATCAGAAAATATAGAGTAACTTGAGTATGGAAAGATATAATGGATTATTAATAGAAAAACTTAGAGAAATAAACGGTTGTAAAAGGAAAGTAAACGAACTATAAACATGTGTAAACAAAAAGTAAACATGTTTTTAAAGGGAAAAAGAAAATAAGAAATATATGTATTGCAAATTGGTTGTAAGCAGGAAATAAATTAGTAATTGTTTAGTAAATTTAATAAAGACATGGAATATGAAGAAAAATTTTAAATCAACATTTTTTAGTAAGACATCAAGAAATAAAAATTTTAGAAAAACGGGTGACTAAATAATTAAGAAATGTGTATTATAAATAGAGAGTAAACAGGTTAGAAATTGTTTAGTTAAAAACTAAGCAAAGGTGTGGAACATGAGGAAACTACATTAATAGTTTTGAGAAATTTAATGAAAAGTGAAAGAATAAATAAATGTGTTATAAATAAATTGTAAACATAATCTAAACTGAAAAGAAGCATGTTATAAATTTGGTAAACATATCATAAACAAAAAGTAAACATGTTCTAAAAGAAAAGGAGATAAGAAATGAAATGGTAAACCAATTGTAAATGGATTTTATAAAGAAAATAAGTAAGTTGATATTCGTTTAATAAAAGCTAAGGACGGATGTAAAATACAAGGAAGTGTGTTTAATTGATTTTTTTGAATGATTGGTCAAGAAGTGAAGATTTATAGGAAATGTATGGTAAAATAATTAAGAAATAGACGTGTTGTAAATAGGCTATAAACGTAGTATAAGCAGAAAAGAAATAAGTTAATATTTGTTGAATTAAATCTAGTCATAGTCGACAAATGTGAGAAGGGAATAAGAAAAATAAAATTTATCGACAAATGATGTTCGATAAAGGTATAAAGATCAAATAATAAATGTTGAAATCAAAGGTGACATTAGTAGGAATGGTAAAGAGCAAGTTAAGTAATGAACGAGAAAATATACAAAAAATTTATGAGAATAATTAAATATGTAAAGAGGAATATTAACGTGTTAAAAAGTATATTTAAATAATAAGTCAATGAATAAAAAGATAAAAAGGAGTTTACGTTGAATTAGATTGAAAATGAATATTTCAATGGTAAAGGATATAATTTAAGAAAAAGATTACGCTAAGACTGTAATCGCACTTTATAGAGAATTTAATAGTAAAATGAAGCCAACAAATATTAAAGCTTAAAATAGTAAATTAGAATTGAAAATACACTAGCATAATAATGTGTAAGTATAAATTAGAATTTAAATACAAGTGAAATGATGACGCAATGGACAAAAGGTCAACCCCAGGCAACCTTGGTTGCTGATTGATCTTGTATAGGTCGTCCATGGTAGTGAACCCTGGGCATCGTTCGGTTCCATAAGGGATCGTCCAGGTCATAAGCAAACTGCCATGTAGCTACACTTCAATTAAGGGCATCATACACAGAACGGCGTCATCCTCAGAAGGACATCGTCCTTGGAGAGGCATCGTCCCTTAAAGGGCCGCATTAATGAGGATTGGTTAGCATCACTAGAAGATCCCCTACCTGGTTGATGAGGGACCGGGATCGTCATACTAAGGGATCAGACCGTTTGTTTCTTCTGGGTTTGTTTTGATTCTTTTGTTACCTTGATTCTTGTCTGCATTTTCATTTAAAGTTGTTTAATTTTATTATTATTTTGGGTTTGCATCTAGCTAAAGTTTAAAATTTTGAACTTGCCAAAATGTATGGGTCTGCTCTAGAGTTGTGGTGTTTAGCTAAACTTAAATAATGTAATAGCATTGTGAGATTATACTAATTTCATGTCCTAATTATGCAGCTTTTAGCTATAGTTGTGATAATATTTAGGGTATGGATGAGCGCACACCATGATAGCTGCAGCAGGTCTCTTACTCTCTCTGTTCTTGGCCTTGGGGTTTTGATATTTTTAATTTAAGATTTCCATTTTATCTTTCTACTAGTTACTACTGTAATGAACCTTATGGTTCAGTTGCCATGGTTATTTGGGTAGACTCCGGATTATTCGCAGAGTGTCCTACCATAATAAGGATTGTGATATAGTGGTGGTGAATAAATCGCTGTCTTCCCTATTTTTTAGGGATAGAGT
>CATIWJ010196930.1:0-11728 GCA_949640765.1 Croton laevigatus
ACTAAAAATAAGAACGGGTCATGGATTGAATCGAAAGATCCAAAAATTTCAATTGACTTTTTCAAGGTCTTATGGTGTTTTGATGCTAAAACTAAGGTCATAACTTGATTTATCATGTCAAGAGCTTCATTTTGATGCATATGGTAGTTATTTTAGTGGTCGAAAATTAGTTTGAGTGGTGTATGCAGTTTTTTTTTTTTTTACCGGAAATAAAGCATAGGGATAAAAAAGTTTACTTAAAAAAATGCAGAGACAAAAATATACATTAGGTAATAATATAAGGATAAAATTATAATTTCCTCTTATTTTAATGTTTTTAAAAAAAAGTCAATGGCAATTTTTAGTTTTTAAAAAAGTTACTAAAAAATGTTTAAAATAATAATAGTGATTTTTATTTTTATTTTATTAAATTAAAAATTTTTAATGAATTTTAAATTCTGATTTTACAATTATTAAGTGTGAACATAATTTAATTGGTAAAAAAAAATTACAAGAACAATGAAATTGAGCACCAATGTTGTAAATTGAAAGGCTAATTCTGTAGTTTTTTAATGATAAAATGTTAAAATTAACGGCACGCTGATATAATAATAATTTAAACCAAATATTAATGATGTCAGAATAACTTTTATCACAATATAGTAATAAATTAATTATTAAATCAAACATCAATGGTAAAATAATATTTTTTTCCCCTAAAAAAACAGAACAATATGAAAAAGGAAAACTCTAGAAGCTAAACAGAACTTTTTTTTGGGCAAGGTAAACAGAAACATCGTGTAGAGAAGGGATGAGATCTGTTGCGTGGTCCTTCATTCATTTATGTCCAATCTTTTCAATAATAATAATGACATTAGCCCTAAAGAGGATTTGACAAAAATGCCTCACCTATTCATAATTACACAATCATATGCGTACTGTATAGGAGATTATGCTCATTCATACATCTTACAATTTGGCTAGAAACTTAGCTCATCAACCACTCCAATTAAGCTTATTCGAAATTTTTAAAATTCCACCAAGCATGATGTTGACATAAAACCTCTTTTTTCTATCACTGTCTAGGGTCCAACAATTAAAATATGTAGCCATGCTAAAGGGCATTTTGAATTTTTCAAAATCCTTCCTATAAATTTTACTTAGAATGAAATAAAACAAGTAGGCATAAAGCTACGTTGGTGTCCATTGGAGCGGTAGACTTGTCTAAACTTTTGAAAAAAATAGTATGTAAATATTTGACAAAATTTACCGTGTAGCGTAAATGATTGATATTTCCTTTTGCATGATTTCAATTTCCAACTTAAAATAAACCGTTCGTGGTTCCTCAAAATTAAAATTTATGCCCCTTACCAACTGAGCTAGATAGGCTAGTTAATTAGTATCTCTAATATTGTTAATATTTTTTTTATAAATTTGGCTCCTCTTACCTCAAAATATGTCTTCTATCTTAATTTTTCCTACATACATATAATTAATTGAAGATATTAAATACAAGTAATTGATGCATGACTAGGTATCAAAATTTTCATCTGAAATTACAAAAAAAAAAAAATTGATGGTAAGATATTAGATCGTAAACGTATATGTTTATTTGGGATGGCAATTAATGTAGTAGTTTGGATACATAATCAGACTTTAATGTAAAATGGTTAATACGTTTCAACTAATTTTGGATTCTATTGTGTGGGTGAGGTAACTACAATTAAATAAACATAAGCATGGAGACAAAGTATGAGCAAAGAATAATAACAATTTTCCATGAAAGAATAACACAAAAATATTGTTTTTATTTACTCAAACACTTAATTGATAAATGAAAAAGAAATGAGAAAATATTATCATTAAACATTGTAGCGATAATTAAGATGTGTACATTATATTCATATCATGAAAAATATTTTATTAATAATTTAATAAATTTATTATTACTATTAATTATTAAACAATTAAAATAATTATCATTAATATAAAATATTAACTATAAATAAATTTTAGTGGTTGTAAGAAGACGAAAAGTTTTTAAAAATAAATATAATTAATTTAAAGATAAAAAATGCTAAAAAATGACGCATAAACCTTTGATTTATTTATATGGTGACATGTCATCAAATAGATCTTAACTTTTATATATGTTAATTGATTGACAAGTAAATAAGTGCTTTTGAAAATGATAATTTCAAATTTAGTTTAGTTTAGTATGTTCATGAAAAATTAGTAAACAGGCATTAATTAACTAAAACATGAATCAAGTTCATTAAATATCGTGCAACTTGACAAAAAAAGGTAAGAGCAAATTGAACATTATATAAAAGCTCAGGTTCTCATTGAACCTTTTCCTTTGCCATTAATTACTAAAATAAAACACAAATATAATGTTGTCGGTGGTGCCCCGAACCCGTGGAAATGGGCAATTCACGAAGGTGCCACTCAACCACTGGGTCTCTCTCTCTATCACGAGTTTTTTTATTTGTGTTTAATAAAAAAATTAAACATAATACATATATAAATTAAATTTCACATATACAAATTAAAATTTGATATTAAATTTGAAACTAAAATATGTGATTCGACTTATTTAGTATTTTCTTGTGGCAATGTCATTCGACACTTAGGTAGCCTAACATATGTTAAAATATACGGTAAAAACTAATTTTACATATGTTATTGAAATTCTTCTTAATAAATAGAACTCTTCTATAAAAATATAAAAAAAAATTCATAAAAAAAGAACTAATAACACTTTTTTAATAGAGTGAAAATAACTTCAATAAAAAATTATAGTATATATAAATGTGAGAACGAGGGAGAAGTCATTTGATTTTGCCTAAAATATACTATTAAGGTTGGAAGTAACTCAATTTGAAAATCCAATTTAATAGGAAGAGGATTGCCCGAACGTTGATTGACACTTGTGAATACATGCCCCTTGAAAACTTGGGGTAGACTGACTAGCATCCTCAACAGCTTCGATCATGCGAGATTAGGCTACGATAGAATCGTCTCTTTAAAATTAATTAATATTTATGTTGAATTTCATATTATTCTTTTTCCTAATTTAATTTAAATTTCATAAATATCAAATATATTAATAATAGGAGAATCCTTGTTATTATTATGCATAACAATACGTGCGGTGAAATTATGAAAATTTTTTATTTTTCAATTTAGTCCATAACTTAAATGTATGATGAGATTATTATGAAAAGTTCATTTAGAATAATTTTATTCCAAAACTTGAAATATAATAAAATTATTACATGTCAGAAAATATGTTCAGTACCATAAAGTAATTCTGAATTTCAGATATTATTCATTTTAATTCAATCAACGATGTTTTAATAATCCAAAAGTTGATTGTTGCATACTATTAGGGTGAATCACAAATCAACAATTAGAATTTGGTTCAATACATAATTTTCAAAATTTGAAGATACCAAACATTAAATCTAACAATAATTATTTTAGAAATAATTTTGATATACAATTATTGAGGACGGTGGTCCTTCATGCTCACTGCCTCTTGTATCCAATCGTTATTATTATTTTTTTTTATTTAAAAATGTGTTTTAAAGTATCCTGCTTTTTTCCTTTTTCCCCCACTCTTCCTTTCTTCTCTAGCCGACGGTAGCTTCTACAATTATTATTTTAATTATTATTTTGTTTATTTTTTTTCAGTAAATAATTTTAGATCTATCAAATTTTTTATAGATTTAATATTTTTATCTTTTATTATTCTCCTTCTAATCTTCTAATAAAAATTTTTATTTTTACTTTTAAAGTGAGTATTAGCTTTTTTTTCATAGGAGTTGGGTCATCTTTTATAAAAGTATGGTTCTTTTCTTATATAGAAAAGACGATGGTGAGAAGTTCATATTTAGATTTTTGCCATTTGTACTTATTTAAGGTCCAAAGAAGAGTCGATTTGTGGTTCAAGAATATCACTAAATAAAGCGTCGAAGATTTAAGTATAATTTTTTGATCTTTTAGCAATGATATTATTGTATTTTTTGTTTATTCTAAATTTATTAGCATTTGTAATGAGATATACTCAAATTTTCTATGAATGGAATAATAATGTCATTCATCTAAAAAATATGTTTTATAAAATCGCATTATTTTTCCATTTAAAAGGGCGACTCCTTAATTTTTTGTGTCTAGCCTTATAAAAAGATAAAATTAACATATTTATGTACTGTTTTTCTTATTTAAAAAGGTAAATTCAGTTGAATTTTAAATAAAAATTTTATATTAGGTTAGTTTATAAGTTTATTTAGATTTGAATCATGTATTCTCCTTTATATGAACACTGAATATAACACGTACATATTGATTGTAATTTAATTTTGGCAGTGCATTTAACTAGCTATGCTGGGAACAACAATCTAGCTTAGTGGCTGAACGTGGTGCCTAACGACCCTGAGGTCGTGGGTTCAAATCCCATTGCAGACAAGGAAGTAGCCCAGTGGTAGGTGATGTCCTTACCAAGCCTCTGTGCTTGGGTTCGATTCGCTTTCCCCCTTCCCATTTAGATATAGAGTAGAGTAAATGTATCTTTAACAAAAAAAAAAAAAAAAAACTAGCTATGCTGCAAGGTATGAATTGAAATTAATTAATCACCTAAAATTTTCTTGAAACATTTTAATTAGTAATTAACCATTTTAAAGATTTTCAAAAGTTAATCATTTGAAACCTACATCTACCAACAATAAACTTACTTCAAACAAAATTAATTCATTAAGAAAAACAAACTTCTAAACCATTACTAACTACATCACTTTGAAGAAAAATAAATTAAAAAGAGTCAAGTTGAATAAAGTTTTATTGAAATTCAAATTTATCTCATTAAAAAATACTCAAATTTGTACCATTATTAAGATAAACAATAGATTAATTACTTATAAACCGAAATTTTATTAATGAATCAAAACATAAAATGATTACCGATTGAACCTGAAATTCTAAACTGATTGGTGACTGAATTTAAAATTTCATTTATCGAGTGGAACCGAATTCACTTCGGTGTTTTTATAAAACCGAACTATTACGGTCTTTTATTTACACATTGATCCATTGTTGAATATAGAAGCATTGTCACACTCATACAACCATCCGATTCGATCAATCAATTGGTGAAAACCACCATAGATTGCTCCTTCACACCTTCCTTAGGGGCCCATAATCTTCCTGGATTAACACCATCTCCCCTATTCATTCTCTTCCTAACGGTCTAATTTTTACTATGCAAACAGGGTTAAAGAGAAAATGACATTTCAGTAATTCTACAGCAAGATAATGGCATTTTAGGTATACCAATAAAAACTTACATTCAACGCGTCAACGTTTCCACCGGCCACTCCGGTCATTCCTTCCCACCGACAGCGTCCCATAATCCGTACAGTACACACTGCACACTTTTTTTTATATTTCTATTAACAAAACTTTACCATATGATACTTTCATGTAGATATTGGCCCAAAAATAATTAAATCTTTACACTGGCCGATATAATAAAATTAAAAAGTACACAATGTGCAGGAACAAAGTTTGTGGGGGTGTTTAGGTAATTAACCAATGGAAGACAGAACAAACAGCCAGTGCCTTTTAAATGCAGTCTTCGTTCCCGCACAATCCACCTCACCCCACCTTACGGTACAGATTACATATCAGAGCCTTTTCACATGTTTTCTTAGAAAGAGAGAAGTCGCTTTCCAGAGACACACACAAAATATAAACAAAGCTTAAACAAGAGAGAGAAGTGGTAATCCCGAAGATCCAAGAATTTGTCTTTCTACTTAAACATTTTCAGAAGTTTCATTAGTGTATGGGAAGCTGAGCAAAATAAAAAAGCTGCTGTAAGTTCCTTTTTTTCTTTTTTACTGTCGTTTGTTTGCTATTGTTTTGTCGTTTTGTTTGTGCTCCTCCGTAGTATTGTATGCTCTACGGCTAATAAACTGCTAGACGATTGACTAAACGAAACCAACTGCATTTGGCTTTTTATGAGAATGCTGTGTGTCATCTGAGGAATTATATTTGTTTTTTCATCTTTTGAATTACGATGGATTAGATCTTGTCTTTCTCTGTTTGAGCTTTCGTTTTCTGTTTGGCTTCTTTAATCTAAATTTTGTGTATTGGCAGTTGTTCTGTTCTGTTGTTTTATTGTAAGTTCTGCTTGAGCTCTGATTTCAGGTTTGTTTTTAAGCTTCGAGTTTTTTCTTTGTTTTCCTTTGAATTTGCGTTTATTTTCAGGTTACTTTGCTTCAATGCTCGAATTCAGCTCAGTAGCAGTTTTAATTTCTGATTTCAATCGCCATAGTTTAACAGATCTGATTTTCGAAACAGTTAATGAGTTCTTTTTTTCCATTGTTGATTAGAATGAGTGTTTGATTCGCGAGAATCTTTCAAAAAGAAAAAAAAATGAAAATTATGCTTGCAACCAGTGTTGTTTGATCATGTTTGCTGAAGAAGTAGGTATTGGGACGTCGTCGTTTGGATTTCATTTTTCTATTTCTTTCTGTTTGGGGCATTTTCCACAGTTGAGCACTTTTTTCACCACTTTGTTCGCCACCAAACTGAGATACTGTCACAGATTTTATTCCATTTGTAGGGATAATCATCGGTAAACAATGGCGATTAATATTATACAAGTTGCTGAGCTACGTAGTTTCTCTTTTATTGTTATTGTAGTTCCTCATTTTAACCAGAATTATGCTATTTTGCCTCTTTTGGAATGTTGATTAACTTGCCCTGTTTCCATTGCTTTTACAAAAGAATTCTAATACCATAACTCAAGTGGTCCTGCTTTTCCTTTTTCTTTCCTTTTTCTCTTTTCACTTCCATTTGATGATCTTACCCTGTTCAGATAGCTTTATTAACATTTCCCATCTTCTTTCCAAGGTTGTGCCAAATGGCATGTATGCCATTTTTTCTTTTTGTGAGTTCATTTTTTTATTAGTTTTTTTCATGGTAATTTTCTGGTTATTTGGTGGATATTAATAATTCATATACTTCTGTTATCAAAACAAAAAGTCTTGTTTGTGACTGTACTTATCATGTTTGGTCATGTTGGTTCTTTTAACTAACTAGACAAACCACTACTTTGTTGCAGACTCTACTGGATATTTGAATAAATAACAGAGGAAAAAAGGCACAATTCAAGCTTTTCATAGTATGCGAAATTGAGATAACATTTATTCATTCACATAACTTGTGAATTATATTATTAGAGTTATTATATGGATATTAACTGTTTTTGGTTTCCCCTCTTTCACATCAGTTGGCTGTTCCATTTCAATTTGTTACTTGGAAAAAGTGAATCAAAAGAAGTATGAAAGAGACTGACAAGAGGAGAACTCCAAATAATAGCCAATCAAAGCGCTCTGCAAAAACTGAAAGGCGAGATCGCAAACCAAATCAATCATTGAGTGGAAAGGAAACTGAACCCAAATTTTTGCATGCTAAACCAGACACTAGAGTTGTAGTAAGTGATTCAAACATGGGCTCCGAGCCCTCTCAAGTTTATGAAAACGTGGTTATACATTATATGGATGATGTTAACAGGTTTGAGGAGGCACCTCAAGGTCCAAAAGCCAATTCCACAGTTGAAAAAGTAAACACAAATGAGGTTTTAGATGATCCCTTATGTGATAATAAAGAACCTAAGCAAGAAAAGGAAGAGGAATCAGATACTGACACAATAAAAGATTCAGTATCATCACAGGGGGATTCATTGACTGCAGACGAGAAAGTAGAAAATGTTCCAAGAGTACCTAGAAGTGTTAATGATAAGGATTCTACAGAAAATTTGAGCGGATCAAGAGTGAGATCTATACCAAAAGCAGTGAATAAAACTCCCAAAAAACCTGCAAAAGCAAATAAGGGACCCCCCAGAGTTGGTAGCAAAAGTACTTTAGATAAAAATAATAAAAACATGAAAGTTCCAAGTAAACCTTCATCGGTGTCCTCTGAAGGAACTGATAAGCCTGCTGATGATGTCAAGGAAATAGATGCTTTGGATGAGGCGTCCAATGGTACTCAGAGTATTGCAAGTGATAATGAAACTGTTGACACTGAAGAAAATGATGACCATGAGGAAGACGCAGCTCTAAATGGAAAAATTGAAGAAATGGAGATGAAAATTGGGAAACTTGAAGCGGAACTCAGGGAAGTTGCTGCTCTTGAAATTTCATTATATTCTGTAGTACCAGAACATGGGAGCTCAGCGCACAAAGTGCATACACCTGCACGGCGCCTTTCTAGACTCTATATTCATGCTTGTAAGCATTGGACACAAGACAAACGCGCTACAATTGCTAAAAACACTGTATCCGGGCTTGTTTTGATTGCCAAGTCCTGTGGTAATGATGTTCCAAGGCAAGTAATTCTTACATATTGAAAACTGTTTTAAAGTATTGCTTCCAGCTGCTATATACTGAAAAATGATCTCCTTTTGTATTTGAAGGTTAACCTTCTGGTTGTCCAACACTATAGTTCTTAGGGAGATCATATCTGAAGCATTTGGCAGTTCATGCCACACAAGTCCACTTACAAGGTTCACAGAGTCCAATGGGGGTAGCAAGAAAAGTGAAGGGAAGCCTACGTCACTCAAATGGAAGGGTGGTTCTGGCCATAAGCAACTCAGTGGTGGTTTTATGCAGATTGAGGATGATTGGCAGGAAACAGGAACCTACACAGCTACATTAGAAAAGGTTGAATCATGGATATTTTCTCGAATAGTGGAGTCAGTGTGGTGGCAGGTAATAACTAGAGACTACTATCAAACTTTCTAATTGTATAGATCCTTATTGACTCGCATAATAATCATCTTATCAATTCTAAGTAATAAATGAGACTCTCATTGTCTGATACTTACATTCAATGGCCAAACAAAATACTTCGCAGTCATCTAATCATATTTCCCTGTTGCAATACTGTCTCATAGTTAATATCGGGAAAAGGTTTCGCTATGATTGTTTGTTGTAACTAAATCTTTATGAATGTCTTCTATTTAACTTTTTTCTAATGTTTTTAGGCTTTGACTCCACATATGCAATCTCCAAGTGGGAATTTGTCGGCCAATAAATCCTTCGGAAGGTTGATGGGACCTGCCTTGGGTGATCAACATCAAGGCATCTTTTCTGTCAACCTATGGAAACAAGCTTTTCGAGATGCCTTGCAACGACTTTGTCCTGTTAGAGCTGGAGGACATGAGTGTGGTTGCTTGCCTATTATAGGAAGAATGGTATATATTTTTCATAGTAGTTTAGTTTGTTCCCTATATCTTTGATTTATATGTTGTCTCAGACATGCAATTTTCAAGTTTGAATTCCTAGAAACTTGACGCACCATAAAACATTTTTGTAGATTCTGAACTGGACAAAGCATTCTTATGGGCTATTTGTTTATTTTAGCTGACTGGATATGATTTCTTGCTCAGGTTATGGAACATTGTGTTGCCAGATTAGATGTGGCAATGTTCAATGCTATTCTGCGAGAGTCAGCCAATGAGATTCCTACAGACCCTATATCAGATCCTATTGTTGATTCAAAGGTTCTACCTATTCCAGCTGGGGACTTGAGCTTTGGTTCGGGTGCACAACTGAAAAACTCTGTATGTATTATGGACTTTGGTTTATGGGCTTGTAAAAGCTCTAATCGTTTTGGTTGTTTCATTTGTGTGAAAAGAACAAGTTTTTCTAGTATATTCTTATAGGATAGTGGAAATAATCGATGATATTTGCTAAAAAAATACAATTTATTTTTGTGCAAATTCTGGGATTTGCTAATTTACTGGGTTTTTTTTTATGCACCATAAAATTTTTCTATGGGAAATGAGTTTAAAATTGCATGGTTACATGTGGTATTAAAGAAGAGAAAACATGTCTTCATGTAGGTTGGAACTTGGTCCAGATGGCTTAGTGATATGTTTGGCATGGACACTGATGATTCTGCAAAAGATGATGAGCACAACAGTGAAAATGATGAAAGGCAAGATGGTAAACCTAAAGTTTTTCATCTTCTGAATGAGCTAAGTGATCTTCTGATGCTTCCAAAAGATATGGTAATGGACAGATCAATAAGGAAGGAGGTAGGTTTCATAAGTATAACAGATGTACATGAAAAATCTCTCATTTGCATTCCTCTTTAAATTGATGAAGTTCTGACTTTAGCTAGCTTTGCCCCACTCACATTTTAAAGGTATGCCCTTCAATCGGTCTCTCATTAGTTAAGCGGATTCTCTGCAACTTTACACCAGACGAGTTCTGTCCAGATGCTGTCCCTGGAGATGTATTAGAAGCATTGAATGCTGAGGTGTGAATTTTACTTCGCTTACAATTTGTTTTGTCTTTAGAATATAAACCTTTTTGTTTATAAATTATAATTCATTGCCACCATAAAATTGTTACAGTACAAATATAAACATTGTTGTTTTTCCATGAACAATTGTTATGCTAATTTGTTGGTTAAAAGATCATAAAATGAATGCAATAAACTGCTTTTGTATCTTCATTTCCATGTTTAGACTATTATCGAGCGGAGGTTGTCAGGAGAGACTGCCAGGAACTTCCCTTACACAGCTGCCCCAGTTATGTACACAACGCCTTCCTCCGCTGATGTGGCAGAAAAAGTAGCAGAAATAGGAGCAAAATGTCAGCTGTCGAGGAATGTATCTGTTGTACAGAGGAAAGGTTACACAAGCGATGAAGAACTGGAAGAACTGGATTCTCCACTTATGTTGATAATCGACAAATTACCTTTATCACCAACTGTCATGACCAATGGCAATGGAAATGGGAAGCACACAGAACATGCAGGTTACGCAGTCACAAATGCCAGGTATGAACTTCTTCGTGAGGTGTGGTCTGCAGGAATGTGAAAGAATAATGAGTGTGTTAGTGTGTTGTATATTTTTGTCCCCTTAGTTTTGGAAAGTGTATATGAAGAAAAAAAAGAGCATAGAAAGATTAGCTGTGAAAAATGTTGAAATGATTTCAAGTGCATAAGTTTTCAAATACAGCTGAAAAGCCATCAGCTGTTATTACATGTAGTTTGCAAGCATGTACTCATGTAATGAAAAAGAAAAAATCATCCTATTTCCATTAACGAATGTTACTTTTATGTTTGGAAATGGCTATTAAGAACAAACTTGTGGTAGAATTTGTTGTTAAATGTTCATATTTTGATTATGTTCGTGTCATAAATTAAATTTTGACACTCAGTACACCTTAGTTGATGATAAATTATGGGTATCAATATTTTCAGAATAGACCAAGATTTGCCAATGCTAGAGTAATTACCCTTTTGTAGTTTTTAAACTTAATTAATTGAGCTCAAAAACTTATCGAC
This sequence comes from Croton laevigatus, assembly GCA_949640765.1. Lineage (NCBI taxonomy): Eukaryota > Viridiplantae > Streptophyta > Magnoliopsida > Malpighiales > Euphorbiaceae > Croton > Croton laevigatus. The sequence continues at coordinate 11,344 of CATIWJ010196930.1, forward strand.
AAAAACTAACTGACGGTTAATCATAAAACACCATTCCAAATATTTCAATTCGCGTTCTTCACTTCCCGATCAAATCCAGCAACAAGAAAAGGAAAACATCTAGAACGATTTTAACAAAATTTTGGCTGGAAGGCATATTTTGTTCGAGATAATTATCATCCTTAGAGCTCCTCGGGGAGTTTCACATTTTTTATTTTCTAATATTTGATGAATGATTTTATTTAATTTTGCAATTTCCCTTTGAACTGGTTCCACGACATGCAAGACTGCATACTCCATGTCATCCACAGAAATTTCACCACTACCGGAGACCACATAATCTGGAGGAAAATTCAACAGCCTTTCGTTATCATCATGCCGAGCTTCCCATATCTTACCATGGTGT
>CATIWJ010196944.1:0-13086 GCA_949640765.1 Croton laevigatus
AAAATAATTTTTTAAATTGGCAAACTAAAATAGATAACAGCCAAATATATTTATTTAAAATTTATTTTTTTATCTAAAATTATTATTGTGTAGAATAATCATTAAAAATTTTTAATCAATTGAATTTCGTCTAATGAAAAATTTTGAGAATATTAAACGAAAGGACTCATAGTATAATATTTTCAAAATTTGAGAATCTTATAGCATATTTTGAAAAATTAGAGAATCTGAGAGAAAATGGCCAAAATTCTCAAATAAAATTGAAAATTAGTAATAAATTGCACTTTTTTAAGTTTCTCTTCAGTAATTGGTATCAAAGATCAATAATTAAGTAAGTAACACCTTTTTTGGAGTTTTTACTTTTATATTCCTTTTTTAATATTTATTGAATTTTATTTTATTTTTTTACAAAAAGAGAAAATCCAGAAACTGAAGTAGTTGATTGAAAAATTAAGGAAGAAGAATAAACCCTAGCACTGCCGCCTTTGCTAAAATGCAGCCGACCAACAATTGAGAGGTACAGATTGACGTCCCTCACGCCGTTTATTCGTTTGGTAGCCTCAAAATAGTTGTCGGATAATCGGGAGCCAGCCAAAATTTTGAATGACTTTTTACAATGCTGTCATTTGGAAATTCAAAAACAACGAATTTTCGATGTGATTCAGGCCGTTTCTGGTTGGGTTCCGTCGAGAAATGAGCTGTTAATGAGCTTCCATGCCGTTTTTCATGACGTTTTTTTATGAAAATCATGGAGTTGATGAATCGTCCGTCGGAGAAGACGAGTAAGTTCAAAGTAGAGGAACAATGGCGAATGCAATGGTTGTTGAGGAGGCAACTGTTCAAGGTTAAGGTATTTTTTCAGAAGAACGAGATAAAACAGTTGAACATTAAAATAAAGTTACATTTTAGTCCTTGAAGTTTGTTAATATTTTCAATTAGGTCATTTATCCATAATATACTTAATTTATTGTACTTGGATAAAAATTTATTAATTTTTATATAAATTTTATTGCTATCAATACATAATTAATCAAATTAACTATAACAACAATAACGAGAATATAAAATGAGTTAAAACTTATAACGCACATTAAAAAAACTAGAAAAAAAATATTTATGTTGATAAACTTAAAAATTAAAATAAAATACTATATTGAGAAAAGATTTAAAAAATATATAAAAATGATTTTAATATGCTATTTATATAATTACAAAATATATTAAATATATTAAAGTAATTATAAATATATTTTTTTTATTTATAATATTCACAATTTGTCCATTGCCATTTTCTTTTTTGAATTTTTTAAAAGGAGCATATTTGGCAAAAAGGAGGACGGGTAGATGGTGGGGTCCTAGAGATGATATGTTGCACTGGGGGTATAGTGCGCACACCGTCCTCAACCTCAATTGAACTAGTAGTGTGAAAAAGATCACAGGATACCACTCTCTGGACTCTGCTACAAAAACCTCTATCCCTCACTCTCTCTTGCTCTTTCCTCCATCCATTGTTTATCTGCTAATCATTTCTTACATTACCCAATTTCCTAAATTCAACAGTTCTCTTCAAAAACTCTGCAAATCAAGTTACAAGTTTCTCTTTTTTCTCTTCCATTTCGGATGCCAAGTTCCTGTTCTTGTCATTTGACTTCCGTTAATGAACCCCAATCCATAACAACAGCATGGATCCTCCATTGGTAAATGAGACCTCTTTTTCTGCAGCTAACCCATCTTCCTACTCTTTGACCGAGATTTGGCCTTTTCCGGGAATTAATGGAGATATGACTAGCACTGGTGGTGGGCTGGGGCTCCGAATGCGGAATTTGAGCGGGGGATTTGGGGAGCGAGATGGGTCTGCTGAGGAATCAACTGTCACGGAGCAGAGCATTGGTGGGAGTGGAAGGAAGAGAAGGGATTTGAGCTCAGAGGATGAGTCTTCCAAAATGGTTTCTACTTCCAGCAGTGGCAATGAATTGGTTTGTTCTTTATAAATTATTACTAGATTTTGTTGTTGTTTTTTCCCCTTTATTATGTTTACTTGTTGAGAAATGGAGGAAAATGAGTTCATTTTTTGGGTTGATTTGTGGGTTTTGTTGCTTTGTGTTTTGATAAAAGGAGGATTTGAATGGTTATCATTCTAGTTCCAACTGAAATTTGTTCTCAATAATGCTGAGGATGTGAAGATCTTTTCTGTTCATCCTAAAAGAAAGCTGGCTTTGGTTCTTTCAAACGAGAATTAACATAAAATTAACATTTATATTTCCAATTTCATCTTGAACAGTTTCTTGGTCAAACTTTGATGAGTGTATATATATTATTATGTCTATCACCTACAGTCTTATTGTTTCTTGAAATCCCATTAGACATTTAGCTTCTAAATTCCAATTTCGTAATTAACTGAAAATTGTTATTTGTATTATTGTGTATAGTGAGAAATTTGTTCCTTTAGAGAATTAAGACATGAGAAGCTCGAATCTAGTAGTTTTTGAATTGAATCTGGAGGGTTAACAATTTATTTCCCACCTAATTTTATTAAAAATTTATCATTGTTTTTGAAATAACAAAAAGAAAAAAGGGAAGTTTATAATGTGATCCATCTTATATTTGACAGAATGACTCAAAGGGAAAGCGGATGAAAATATCAGGATTTCGAAATGAGGATGAGAATTCGAAAGCTGAAGTGGAACCAGGTTCTGTTGCAAGTAATAAAGCATCTGAGCAAAGTAAAATATCTGAGCCACCCAAACAAGACTATATCCATGTGAGAGCAAGAAGGGGTCAAGCTACTGATAGCCATAGTCTAGCTGAAAGAGTAAGTTTCTTGAATCCACTTCAATTTGCAAATTTTAGTTTTTTCTTCATACCCAAATAAATGAAATCAATGTTAATAGGATCTAGATTTAGGTATTTACAGATTTTTTTCGAACATTAGAGTATTAATCCATCATAAAAACTTATGCTTTTTAGGCTAGGAGACAAAAGATAAGTGAAAGGATGAAGATACTGCAAGATCTGGTACCTGGGTGTAACAAGGTACTACTCATTTTTGTCCCCATGGATTTTTCCTCACCATGCTCTATATGCCAGTGTTAGGATTTTTCCATAATCGATGATTGCTATGTTCCTAATTCAGTTTTGATTGACTTTGAATTCTTTTCCCCATACAAGCAGGTTATTGGTAAAGCACTTGTTCTTGATGAAATAATTAATTATATCCAGTCATTACAGCGTCAAGTTGAGGTAGTTTCTCCATTTTCTATGTTTAGTATCACTTTTTATGACAATTAAATTCTTCCTTTCTACTAAAGCTGAAGCTGGACCTTTGCTGTTTTAATTCTATTTTTGCAGTTCCTGTCCATGAAGCTAGAAGCAGTTAATTCAAGAATGGACATGAACGCCTCAATTGAGGGCTTCCATTCAAAAGATGTAAGCTTATTTGTTATTAGGAATTTCCATAATAGAAGCAATATGCATTTCTACTGTTTGAATTGAAAAATCATTGGCATCTCTATTTCCCAGTATTATGATGCATTCATTTTGCAAAGCTCAAATTTTTACGGATGCTAACATAATATTCTTCTGTTATTGAGCATTGTTGACCCTGTGTTCTCTGTGTTGTGTTTATTTATTTGTATCTGACCAGCGGCTTAAATACATGATCTTGATAAGTTTCTTTAATAATCAATACACATACCGATGGATAAATTGCAAACCAAACATAAATGTTATTATGTATTCTAGAACAGTCTATGCATGAGGTGTACCATCCATTTCGGTTAATGTTGTTTTTGAACCATTGCTAGCAATAGCATAAGCCGTATGGTTTTCCAACTGATCCAATGATAATAGTGTTATTTTTTTCCCCATGATCTGCTGTAACATGTTTCATAAGATGATTTCTATCTTAATTTTCCAATTCGGTCATTCTCTTACAGGCTGGTACACAACAATTTGATATCACGGGAATGTTATTTGGAGCTCCAGCAGCAAGAGATTATGCACAAGCATCACAATCAGAATGGCTCCATATGCAGATTGGTGGGAATTTTGAAAGGGGAGCATAATGAAGCTGCAAGATTGTTCCTAGAGCTGTTTACTGGGAGGCATAATTGTTATTAGCTTAATAGCTTGTTCATCAATGCATGAAAAGGTGTTTCCTGTAGGCATCTCTTAATTAAAGTTGTAATCTCATATCATTTGTAGAAATGGCATCTAATCTTTTTATTTAATTGTATCTCATCATAGTTTACTAAACAAAATCTTCTGGAGACCCAAAAAGTGCAAATTCAAATTGAACATTTTCTGTGTTATAAGACTCATATATCAATGTTACCATAGAAAATAAGAACCTAATATCAATAATTGAAATAATGTGTTATTCCAATTCCACATCTTACCAGGAAGAGAGGGTTGTTTTGATATTATATATAGAGTTGAAATGGTCAATTAATGGATCTTATAAAGGAAAGGAGGGAAAATTTGTTTCTTTTAGCCAAATTTTTTAATAAAGGTTATATTAGAGCCAATGGAGAATGGAGGAATGTAGTGGCTTAATACTAGAAAAGTCTATTCATTTATTGTTTCAACTAGTATTGAGAAAAGAAGAATTGCAGATTATAGAGTAAATTATAAATTGCGTTGCATGTTTTATCTATGAAAGCTGTAAATCAACTAAACATCAGTAATGATCGCTGAGCAAAACCATGTGGTATATCAGAAACTCTAAAATGTAGAGAGGAGACTCCTTTAAACTCTACTTTGAAAGGTAATTGAACCATTGAATTGTTGTCAACTGCAGTTATTCGCCTGAAAATTTGGCAATTGTCCTCCAATCTATTGACAAAAAAACCTAGTACCCGGGTCGGGTCCTTTTCTTAGGCATTTTGATTTGTAGTACTAGTAGAACTATACCAGCCTTGTGCTCATTGACTTCTTTACAGTGCAGCCATGAATCAAAGATTTAAGCTTGCAGCACCACTAGTTCACCAAAGATTAAGAATTCACATTCAATCGGGGGATTCCAACCCCAATAGGCAATAACAGAAGGGGATATATATTTTGACTTAAGAACCTGATAACCAATGCCAATTGAACATTGCAGATTAAACAACTCAAAATCGCAAGTAGCATGCCCAACATCTGAAATCGAAACAATTAAATGTCTGAACAGCAACCCTTTCTGCAACTCTATATTTATCGAATAAAACATCAATCAGTCAGGCTGACTCAGTCTTAGAAAAATAGATGTATTCAGGTGTTGGTTTGTTTGTTACACTCAAAAGATACACATCACAAAAATAGCAAATATGTTGTGAGGATTTAAACTCTATTCCTGGGACCATTTATTATAGTCTCTTGGTAACAACACATGAGAATATTTATCCCATTCTAATGCAACCGGCATACTGCTCTATATAATAAAGAAACATTCTGATAATCGCATTGAATGTACCAAAATCTAGCTTTTGAAGGATTCAGAACATGCGATCCTCCTCAGATTGCGAATGAACCAAACTGAAGCTTCTTTAGGATTCAATTGCAGAAATATCTGTTGCTGGTTACACTGTCCGTGTCAAATCTGCAATCTGCAAGTATTACCATAATCATGGAACTAGAAAGAGCAACCAAAATTTCTCTGTACAAAATAAAGCAGAATTTAAGTTTGGAAAACCTTTCTGAGGCAGACTTGCTAATTGGAATAAAGCCAGAAGGAGTCACAAGAGCATCAACCAATACATCATGCGAAGTCATTGGTATAACTCCGTCATCCATGATTTGTACAGAGTAAGATAGTGCAACTGCAGAACAAAAGCAAGTTGTCTTAGATACAAAAGATAGCTTATTTATTGTTTCCCAAAATCAAAAGACCCGCGCGGAGGAGGGGAGGGAGGGAGGAGGAATGAAATATTACCAAAAAGTGGTCGCTTCCAGTTCTTCTCCCTTGCAAGCTCTTGATACTTTCTCAAAAAGGTGTCATAGTACCTTCCAGATTTTTATTACTTATGTTAAAATGGAATACGCAGAAATTCAAAAAAAAAAAAAAAATTAAAATTTATGTTCGAATACAAACTTTGATGTTATTGATATGGTATATAATCAGGGCATGGGAAAAAAAAAAAAACCTTTAGAGGCTATGAAAAGATCAGCAATAATGCACACCTAGATTTGCATTCTGATTGTAAACAGTATCAACTACTCTAACAGTCAAGAATCGGATACAATGATTATTTCAGAGCAATGAAAATATAAAGTCCTTCCAATCCCGTTCTATCGATTATTGCTTCATTATATGACGTATGATTGAGAGTTGAGACTGTAAACATTTGGTTATGTGTTGAAAATCAACCCAAACTCATAAGTCATGGCCAATGCTTGGTGTTAGCGTTACAGAACTACCAAACCATGGAGTCTTTGTTTGTCAGGCATAAACTTGTGATACCACCTAGCAGTTCAGATTAAAAGAGTTTAGCGTATGTGAAGAAACTCACCCGCCACCGCGCCCTAGGCGTCTTCCAGATCTGTCAAAAGCAAGTCCTGGAATATAAAAAGGATGAGCAATCATAGTTTGGCTTTCCTAACATATTTAGAATAAAAAGAGAAAGCAAGGAGAGAACGTAACAAATTTACCAGGCAGGATGAACAAATCAACTGGATCATTTGCCTGCATCACTGCACCACTACAGATTTTTAATTTCTATAAATAAAAAAAAAAACCCGCATAAATAAGAAACTGGGTAAGCATTAAGATCCTCAGCTTAGAGATAATAAATATTTAAACAACAAAAAAACTCACATTAGACAGATGCACAACACAAATCCAATCATTGTTTAAGCAAAAGAAGCAAAAACTTTGTCTCATGGTGTTCTGGTCCTTCTGGAACATAAAAGTGAATTTCTCAAGCAAATTGTGCATGTCTGTGATGCTGTCTTTAGGACAAATTGATGCCTCATAAATAAAACTCTAGATTCTTGATTTTCCTATTTCCAAAGTGACAGAACAAAACAGCCTGCTATTTTTTTCAACAACTCAAACTCCTTAATGAATAAAAGAGGAACAATTGAGTTTCACCTATAAATGATGGAGAAGGCTGCACTACTACCAGTGCAACCAATACACTGAATAATTTCTCAAATAAAAGAAACCAATTGATTGGCACAGTCTGCATAACATGAACTCCTGATAATCTCTCGCAATAAGGGGAACGAGTTCAAGAATTCGCCTCTCTATCACTAAATTCAATAGAAGACAAATGGCACTAATTAACCAAACAAAACATTAGAGATCTCACTTATCTTTACTTCCTCAACAGGCAAGCAAAAAATTTATTTTTGTTCAAAAAAGAAAAAAAATGGAAAAAGCAGAACTATGAACAATCGCTATTCCTGACTCTTGTCTGCTATACTTACCATCTTCTCTTAAATTTCCAGCACCATCTACCGAAGTCGGTTCTAAAATATTCATGGAGTTAGCAATAAGATCATCCATGCTTGAGATGTTAAGCATTCGCATATGACTATTCTTGTCCTCCACCCTTGGGACATAAACCTTTTTTGCAGTCTGAGCATAGTCATCTGTACTTGAACACACAAACGTAAGCACATTGTTAACTAGCAGTAATTCCACAATTGTATCAAAGAATTTTCTATCAAATAACAGTTAGAACTAGAAATGACAGGAGATAAAGGCAGAGAAAATAAAATACTCCCTATTCCGTAGATACAATTTATTGAAAGCGCAGAATTAAAATGCTAAACCTTTGGCCGGATTCCGTAGAGTCTCCAACAATAATTTAGAGGTATCAACCTCACGTAAAGCACTGCAACTTATATAAGCACACAATCTCTGGCTAGACTTGAACCATGGAGCTTCTAAGACATTACTCTGTATAGCATTGTCTAAAGAACAAAACCCAAATCAGATTATTAATTAATGATAATGATTATCAGATTAATTGATGGAATCTTTGAAGTTACCTTCTTGGGAACGGAGGGACAGATCCATGGACTTAAGGGCCTTACGGACTTTGGAACGAAGGATCCGTTTCTGATTGAATATTTCGTTGACATCGGTTGTTTGGTCTTGATCGGAGCTCATCATGACAGTTGGGAAGTGAACGGCTGCGGGAGGGCGGAGTGGATGGTGGAGTAGTGGCGTAGGAAGTAGTGTTGCTGGTGGCAGTGAAGTTGGTTGAACCATTAGAACAGCCTTGGTCAGTGTAGTGAGCCCTCTCCACATTTTTTGCAATTTTAGTCCCTTGGTGTTTCTTATTTATGCATAATTCCCAACAAATCCCAATATTTGTAATAACGCAAATATTGAATTATCATCTTCAATTTTCAATTTTTCTGTATTGCATTTTGCTTCCCAAAAAAGAAAATTGAAATTTTATTTGTTTATTTTTTTTCCTTTAACATATTAGGAAAAAATATTGTAAATCTTTGGAATTTTATATTAAATTATCTTTTTGTACAATTTGTATTAAAAATAATTATTTTGTTAATTACAATTAACTACTAATAAATTATAATAATCCAATTATAAAATAGTATAAATTGACTGTAAATTAATTATGAATATTTTGTAATAATTTTTTATATTTATAATAATAAATAATTATTTTGACTTTTGTAAAAGAATAAAATTTGTGATAGATTTATTATTATTATTATTTCGAATTATTATGTTAAATTAAAATCCATGAATTTTAATTAAAAAAAATAAAAGTACAGAATCATAATTAAAACAAAAGTGAAGGACTAGAAAGGTAAATAAATTAATAGTTAACCTGCAACGAAAATGACCTTAGAGGCTTCCCATCCAAACTCTCTCTCTTCTCCTTCTCTCTCTCTATCTGTCGAAAAGCTAACCCTAACGCCCAAATCTCTCTGCCATGACCTGACCTCCAACCTAATCCTCCTCCTAAGGCTCTACTACTCAATCCAATTAATTGAGGGGAGAAATTATATAAGGAAAAGAGGCGTAAAAACGATGCCGTCCCACGGCGATCTGGACCGCCAGATCGAGCACCTGATGCAGTGCAAGCCACTTCCGGAAGGAGAAGTGAAGACACTATGCGACCAAGCAAGAGCGGTCTTGGTGGAGGAATGGAATGTTCAGCCCGTTAAATGCCCCGTCACCGTCTGCGGCGATATTCACGGCCAGTTCCACGATCTTGTCGAGCTCTTTCGCATCGGTGGAAATGCCCCTGATACCAACTACCTTTTCATGGGCGATTATGTTGGTTAGTCGCTAATCCATTGATACCTCAATTAGCTATCCAAGTTGTGTTTTAGATTTCTTCAGCTGGAGATGAGATTCAATTTTTCTGGAATTTGTGGATTGTGAAGAAAGAAGAATTGATGAGCTATTGTTGAGAGAAAACAAATCTATTTTATTGTCGATTTTAATTTTAAATATTTGTTACCTCTTATAGATATTCCAGCTTTTTTTGTTATTAAATCCTAGTATGCAGGGATTTAGTAGTTAATTCAACTAAATTCATATCTCATATCTGTAGTTTTGAGCAACGATAATAGGATTTATGTCGGGGTAAGGTGTTGGCAGCTAGCATATAATCAATAGCACGACCCCACCTAATGTCTATATGGAAACCTTAACCCCAAATTTCATTTGATCAATAAAACTAAGAATTGGGGATTGATCATTTACCCATGACTCTAAGAATCTCTCCAAAAATGCTGTGTACAGACACAACATGTCCGATATTAGATTCGAAAGATGAGGAGAAGTGATATTCTCTATAAGGACAATGTGTAATCTCATTGTTTTATTGTCCTCCTGAAGCATTTGCCTCTTCTGCAAAAATTTTCAAGTTCTTTTATCTTTTGACTGCTTTTAGATGGAGGAATAACTTATTATCTAATGCAAGAATGCACAGGTGAAGTTTTCATTACATTTCTCTTGGCCATTACAGCTAAACTTTCTGTCTCTATGTGTAACCATTGTGGCATGATTTGACACTTTGCATATGGAAATTTGCAGTGATCTATTTATAGAATCTCTTTCTTTACTGTTTTGCAGATCGAGGATACTACTCTGTTGAAACTGTGACTCTTTTGGTGGCACTGAAAGTTCGATATAGAGACAGGATTACAATTCTAAGAGGAAATCATGAGAGTCGTCAAATAACTCAAGTGTGAGAGATATTTTTATTTTAAGCTTCTGTCTTCAAAGTTCAAATATCGATATAGTCATTTTCAATTAAGCCCATACAAATAGCTTGAGGGTCTTTGCAGTAAGTTTTTCTATTTATTGTTGTGGTCTTAGTGTCTACTTTACAAGCAGCTGAGTGACATAAAACTGTGCCCTTGCATCTTTTTAGTCTTAAGCATTTTTAAATTAAAGCTTCCAATTTCATCTTTACATAAAGTTCTTTTGTTTAAATCACATGATTAAAATGTTCAAAGGGCATATCATGAATAGCTTCATTCTCTCCATTTTTTTCATAAATAGGATGCATTTAACTGATTTCTTGTATATAGCTTGAATACCCCAGAGCTACACCACGCCCTTTTGCTTTTGTTTTTCACTTATTTGGTAATGTTGTCCACAGTTACTGTTGCTAATTATTTGGTTTCTTTTCAGGTATGGTTTTTATGATGAATGCTTAAGAAAATATGGAAATGCCAATGTCTGGAAATATTTCACTGATCTCTTTGATTATCTACCACTCACAGCCCTAATTGAGAGCCAGGTCTGAATTTGAAAACACAGTCTTGGCTTTTGTGAATTATCTTCATGATAATAACTTCTAGATTACCTTTGCGATCTCATATGATAATTGTCTTTATTTTTTTTTATCTTGTAGATCTTCTGCTTACACGGTGGGCTCTCCCCATCTTTAGATACATTAGATAATATCCGAGCATTGGAACGTATACAAGAGGTATTCTCACAGTTATAATGTTAATTTTCTAGCAATTTTTATCTTTCACAGCATTTGTATTCGATGATTTTTCATTATTTCTTTTTCAAATTGGTTTGCACGATATGGTAACTTTGAGAACATTAAGAACCAACATTGTTTTCGCTTGCCACAGCTTTGTATTTCCTATTGGAAGTAAAACAAGCATGCATATTTGCCAGTGAGGTGATTTACATCATTGCTGCTTAATATTTGATTAATTATGTAATCTTTTATTATTGCTTGGGTTCCTGAAATGTTCTCTCTAGTAGCATGAAGCATATAAATCAAATTCAGGTTATGGGAAGTTCTGATCAAATGCAGAGATCTAAAAATGAAGGCTGGTGGTACTGCTAGGATTCTTGAATGGGCATACCAGTTATTTTACTTGTCTAATAAGTTGCTTGTGATTTGATGAACGTTTAGGTTCCCCATGAAGGTCCGATGTGTGATCTCCTATGGTCTGATCCAGATGACCGATGTGGGTGGGGAATTTCTCCTCGTGGAGCTGGATACACTTTTGGGCAAGACATCTCTCAACAGTTCAACCACACTAATGGGCTCACTCTTATTTCAAGAGCTCACCAGCTTGTTATGGAAGGATACAATTGGGCCCAGGTATGTGTATTTATGTGAAAATGGAATACTTTCCGAATACAAAGTTCTTGGAGAATTTTTCTTTATATTTGGCCGCCTGAAAATTTTTGTAGGACAAGAATGTGGTGACAGTTTTCAGTGCACCAAACTATTGTTATCGATGTGGGAATATGGCTGCAATACTTGAGATAGGGGAAAACATGGAGCAGAATTTCCTGCAATTTGATCCGGCACCACGGCAGATTGAACCTGACACAACACGAAGAACACCTGACTATTTTTTGTAATTGTTAAAGGAAGCCCTGGGGTGGGAGTTTTTCTAATTCTATGTGATGGTTTTGTAGAGGAGTCTTACAGAATAGAGGATTTTTGGTGTTTATTACTTGATGAAGGGACAAAGGAAAACAGTGTCAGTGTCATTCTTTTTGGTGGAATTGTTGTTCTGCATTTGCATTCATGTGATTTTATTATAGGTTTATTATTATTATTACTTATTTGTAGGTGCCATTTGTCTTGTATTTTAGAAATTGAAGAAACAGCAATAACAAGGTATTCTTTGCCTTACCAATTTCGTTTATGAGATTCAATTTGTATTATCAACATGATTAATGCCAATGGCTTCTTTAATCTCTGTTGTATTGTTGTGTACTGTATTTCTATTCAGTCTCTTTTAGTGTATAAAGAACGAATGTTCGACATGCATTACATATTTATGTAAAGGTTGATGCGAATTTCATTGAAGAACTAAAAGACGAAACTTGAGTCCTCTCTTTTCTTTCTACCTAATTGCTCTGATGCTATTATGATTTGAATTAGTATTTTTCTGTATGTTCTTTTCTATTTTATGCATGAAGAAAATTTTCCTTTGTGGTGTTTTATTTATATGGAATAAGTTGTGTGCGGCTTAATTGATTTTCCTACATTCAATGGAAATTGTAGGATGCAAAGGTATCGAATTCGATTTCTGTGATCACATATGTTGTATCAATTTAGTACATGTTATTCGAATTTGATTTCTGTCGCTGACAGCTGTTAATATCATATGTTAATATCAATTTTGTAAGGAAAGCTTGTATAAAGAAAATGGTAGGGGTGGGAGAAGTGTTCGAAGTAAGAAGTTCATACGTGTTGCCGCTTCCTAGATTTCAGTAACATGTGGAATTAGTAATGTTCTTTTTCTTAAAGCAAATTTGGTAGCTCAAAATGAATTTCTTAATTTAAGAGAGAATTTCACATTTTTAGTATATGAGCGTGGTTGGGGCTTGTTAAACAACGTGCCCTTGTGTTTAAGCGTACGGAGTTCGAATTCAACCATGTATATAGCATTGGATATCTAAAATTAACCAGACAAGTAGTTGATATCCAACTTGTAGATTTTTCAAGCAAATCATCTTTGGTCTAAGCATCTAAGTGGTGCACCTCTCTGACAGGGGATTCAAACCATGGTTGTGTCCTCCATGGACTTTAATTTGTGATCTATTTGTAGTTTGTAATTTGTAATTGATGTTGGCTATATTTGTGATTGTAATTGTAATTATTGATTATAAGAGTTTTCAAATTGATA
>CATIWJ010197006.1:0-34514 GCA_949640765.1 Croton laevigatus
CTGATCGTTTAACAAAAGAATAAGACACTCCATTTAGCTCACCCAGAAGAGCTTTACAATCATCAACAAGCATAGAAAAATAAGAGATATCCCCTTGCGAGGATTTTAAAGCCTGGACTAGAACGAGACAATCTGTTTCAATACAAATCGTTGGGAAGTTGAAAGACTTCAACCAACTCAAAGCTTCCCGAAAACATAGAACCTCCCCAATCGTGGGATCCATACCACCCGGCAAAACATGAAGCCTACCAGCACAACACATACCCAAACTATCTCGCACAATCATGCCAAGTCCCAAATAACCATTAGCTTGGACCGAAACATCTGCATTGCATTTATAAGAACCAAACGCCGGTGCTTTCCAAAATTCCTCAAACTGAGACCTGCATTGCCGATCACAATCCACCTTTCTCGCACCCTTCCACTCATCCAAAGACAACCTAGCCCGTGATAGGATATAGTATGGATCAGAATTTTGATGGTTCCATAATTTATCATTACGAGCCAGCCACAAGCTCCATAGGATCATAAAAGACTCTTCCCTCTCCTTTGATGTCAGCTGCTGCAATACCCACATCAACCATTGCTGCACCGTTGTAAAACTTTGCCAACCCACCGATGACAGCAACCACACCTGTCTTGCTTTGCAACCGTCACGTAACACATGAAGGGAAGTCTCAGGCTGCTCAATACATACCGGACAATCTGCTGCAATATCCACATGGCGATACCGAAGATTCACATTACATGGCAGAACTTGACGCATCACCCGCCATACCAGCATCTTCACCTTACCCGGAACTCCCACTTTCCACAGATTATTCCAAGGAAAAAACTGGTCATATTCTTGCTGCACATTCCTTTCCATAGCTATTCGATAACCCTCTTTAACCGAATACTGACCATTTGAATTTGTCTTCCAATACCATCGGTCACTTCTTTCATACATTGATAATGGAACCTGCATAATACACATAATATCCCGTGGTTGAAACAAACTCTGTAACAAATCATAATTCCAGCTCCTATGCTCAATCAACTCTGCCACTCTACACACCATCTGGCCACCATCATTTTCAGATTGAATATATGGACAATCAGCATCCAATAACCAAGGGTCAATCCAAACATTTGTATTTCTACCATCACCAATACTTTTTCTACACCCTTCACTCAAAATATGTCTTGAAGCCAGAATAGCTCGCCAAATCTGACTCGGATTTTGGCCCAATTCAGCCTAAAAAAAAGAGACATCACGAAAATATCTTACCTTCAAAATTCGGGAAGCTAATGAAGAAGGCTTTTGCAATAATCGCCACCCCTACTTAGCTACTAATGCCAAATTAAATTGATACATATGAAAAGGTTAAAAATCTCACAATTTGAACAACACATAAGCATGTTTTATTAAACAACAAAGACTTCTATACACAAATTTTCTTCACAAGTCAAAAATTTCACAGAGGTCTAATATGATAAGAATCTAAATGTCAGTTTTAATTATATATTAGAAATTTCACTTTTTAGATTGTTTATCTCCAACATTTCATCATAATATGATACAATTACAATATTTCAGTTCAAAATCTACTATAAATCCATACATCTGTAGTTCGCACCTCCTGCGTAAAGAAGAAGTAAGTGAAATTGCTTTGCTAAAGTTCTTCACGTCACAGTTAAAATTGCAAGTTGAGAATGAGGCAATGCCTTTAAATTTAGAGCATCTCCAATGCAACACTTTCTATTAACTTATGTGTCATACATAATAGAAAGTGTGAGAAGAAATGTGTACAAATGTCTATAAACACACATTCACTTTAAAATTTTCATCTCTAATGTAACACTTTCTATTTTATTTTTTTCTTCTTTCTTAGAATTAAAATTTAATTTTTGACCAATCACTATACAACATTAAATGTAGACATTGTCAAGAAGGCTGTCTAGAAGTAGAAAGTGGCCTTGTCAATTCCACATAAGCTTGACATTCTAAATGAACATTAGCATTGGAGAGCTTTTTTTTAAAAAAGTATTCTATTTGCTTATGTGTCATGTGCAGAAGACCAATTTCATGTTGTATTGGAGATGCTCTTAGCTTCGTCGACGATTAGACCAAAACCAAAAGTTATTTAGGAAGATTTTTTTATAACAACTTCAAGATTACTGACAATTGATAATAATAATAAAATTGAAAGTAGAAACAGAATTTATCAAAAATTGAAGACTACCACTGATAAAGCTTGAAGACTGATATTCATGTTTGGTTTTCAGAATTTACCAAAGCTCATAGAAGACATGGCCCAGATGGAAATTGCTTGAAGATCTTCGGGCTTCAGATCTTCATCGACTGGAAATTACCGGCAAGTAAGATATCGACAAAGAGATTCAAATGCCTACTCACAGTATTTTTCCGATCGGCGGTGACTGAAAGGCCTCAGATCAATGGAGTTAACACGGTGGCTTTTGGCAGTAGCTTCTACTCTACTGCCTCCTTTAGCTGTTGTTATCTTCTTCTTCGCCAAAGATGTGGCAGGATATAGCAGAGAAAACGAAGAGAAATTGTGATAGAAAGAAAAAAATAATAATTAACAAATTTTTTTTTTTGGAAGATTCAAACTCAAAACTAATAGCTAACGACACAACGCACTAATTATTATGTTAGGCTGTCAAATCCTGCCATCAAGTGTTTATTATTTTAGTAATAAATAATAATTGCATTTGTAAGTTGAAGATAGCTATTCTAATCTATCACTAAAAAAAAGAAAAAAGAAATTATGGTTAGCTTTCGCCTTTCAACATCTTTTCTATTCACGGACCAAAGCAATTATGCAAATTCAAGGCCTTATTCAACAGCTGTCCTACCCCTTGCAGATTGCTTCATTCATGACCATCACCCGACCCAACAATTTGCCTTCAAATATCATTTTTTATGCTCTATTATTAGTTTTATTATTCCAAATCGCCGACGGTTTTAAATTTCTATTTAGAGTTTGATATTATCAAGTGCATATATGATTTTATGAGATGAGATGAAAATAAACTAATCAAACATTAGGTGTTACCTGGTATGCAACATTTACTTGACCTTCTTGTTAACCACCAAATATTTACAGGTATTATCTTAGTTCTTGGCCGGTGTTGATTGTTTGAATTTCAAGTTTTATGACGAAACTTCATTTGGATCTCTACCTTGTCGTTTTAAACTGAGATGCATTGTGAAAATTACACATTACACACTGTTATGCGAACATATAATTTATGGCAAAACAGTCTCAAGGGTCAAACTTTGATTTCATTACATGCATCAGGACATACATGGTACAACCATAATTTCAATCTTTTGATTGCTAGAATTAGAATCTGCAAAATGTTCTAACATATCCAATGTAGCCGCCACTCCCATTCTCATCATCTATCACTATTATTTTCTTTGTTGTCGGTGCAACTTTCCAACTGCACACAAATTTGTCACACGTATCATAAATGCACGCATCCAACCATTTGATAAGACATAAGTGAAAAATTTTACAGGGACTAGTTAGATATAAAATAGTACTAGTATTTGTCTACTTTGTTTCCACTAATGAGTTAGAATGAAAATGCCATCCTGGTGGAGATTTGCTCAATTCCAAACAAAAAACACTTCAGGAAAAAATTGCAGGGAGAAGCCAAAAAGTTTTGATGAATCAATCCTTTTACCCTACAGCAGTGGTTCAAGAAATAGCAGTCTTGATTTGAATTTGAAATCTTCTTCCATTTCTATTAGTGGGTTTTCAGTGTTTGATTCAGATTTGAAAGCTTACCCTTTACCCAAACCTTCTTTCAGTTTTGATAATAAATCAAGCACTTCTTCTTCTTCATCTCTTTCCTTTTCCACGTCTTCTAATGAAAGTGAAGGCCTTCATTTCGATTCCTCTGATCATGCTTCTTTCAGGTGAGTTTCAAAGAAACACACACAAGTCATTACAAATTCATCCTCTGCTCTAAGATTATAGATATGGTGATTGCAGGGCAACTGAGGAAGAAGAGAATAAGAATTCATGTTCAAGAAGTTCAGGAAAATGTAATGAATCAGAAAAGGATGAAATTTGTAGACACCCATGTCACCCTTTGCCTCTTCCTCCTCCAGTTAATAATCTTCACTCAAGTTGGAAGAAGGGAAAGCTTTTAGGAAGAGGGACTTTTGGCCATGTTTATGCTGGATTCAACCGGTAAACTCAAAAGTCAAAATAGGAATTTAGTGTATTTATCTATATTTTGCTGTTTCACTTACAGTGCTTCTTCTCCTTTATTGTTTGAAGTGAAAATGGGCAAATGTGTGCTATTAAGGAAGTGAGAGTAATTTCTGATGATCAAAACTCAACTGAAAGTCTTAAGCAACTGAATCAGGTTTCCTTTCTCCTACTGAAGTTTCTAAGCTTTAGCAAAAACAAGAATCAATTAGTTTACTAAACTTTTTTTATCTTCTTTTTTAATAGGAAATTGCATTGCTTAGTGAATTGTCACATCCCAACATTGTTCAATACTACGGAAGCAAAATGGTAAGAGCGCATTTCTAGTGTCTCACACCTTTGCCTGTAGTGTTTAAATAAACGTGTGTTTATTTATAGGTTTAAGGAGTAAAAATGAGATTAATGTTTATGTAGGAAAAAGTTTAAGGAGTAAAAATGAGATTAATGTTTATGTAGGAAGAAGATAAACTTTCCGTTTACTTGGAGTATGTTTCTGGTGGTTCAATCCAAAGATTACTCAAAGAATATGGTTCATTCCCAGAACCTGTAATTCGAAATTACACCAAGCAGATTCTTTCTGGACTTGCTTATTTGCATACAAGGAATACAGTACATAGGTATTTATACATAACTCCTTCCATATGCCTGAAATTGAGCAAATGAGTTGTTTCCAATTTCTAAACTGACAGGGATATTAAAGGTGCAAACATATTAGTAGATCCTAATGGTGAAATTAAGCTTGTTGATTTCGGGATGGCCAAACTTGTAAGTTGTTTGTAATTTTGCTATTATCAGTTCCATTTTAACTTCTGCAACATATTTCTGACATCTTCTGTTGAACTCCAGACGACATCAGCTGCTTCCATACTCTCTTTTAAAGGAAGTCCTTATTGGATGGCACCAGAGGTATCGTGTTGTCATTTAATTAAATTTTGGGTTAATTTTTCTTTTCATTAATCATTTAGTTTCTTGTGTTTGCAGGTTATAATGAACAACACAAGTAGCTATAACCTTGCGGTCGATATATGGAGCTTAGGTTGCACTGTTTTGGAGATGGCAACATCGAAACCTCCATGGAACCAATATGAAGGGGTATTTACGATAATTATATTATACAAGTGAGTCCTTAAAATTTAGTTTCTAGCTCATACCCTTCTCTTTCTCTTGATGCAATTTGAAGCAGGTGGCTGCAATGTTTAAGATTGCAAATAGTACAGAATGTCCTCAAATTCCCACTTACTTATCGGAAGATGCCAAGAATTTTGTGAAGCTTTGCTTGCAAAGGGACCCCTCAGCTAGACCCTCTGCAGCCAAATTGCTCCACCATCCCTTCATCCAGCATCAAGAGATTAGACAGGTTTTTCCAAACAAGAAAGAGATGTTCCATAGCTAGAACAGGATTCCCAAATGCAGGAGAATTCCAACAAATTTTGACATATATAAATTGTGAATAGATGGATACGGGGGAAAAAAAATCTAAATCAAGAGTTTGTGTAAAATATGTACCAAGTTTAAAATAAACTGGTAGATATTGTTATGCCGACGTTAAATTTTCTATCCTGGCAAAAAACCTGTCAATAAAAAGGGTAAACAAACATATAACTACTCAAATCTGCCTTCTCTCAACTGAACAATATATCAGAAGACAGTTTGTTGGCGACTTCTATAACTATGTCTGGAATAAACATGGAAAACAAAAATGAATACATTAACTCTAATCTACAAACCATACTTCGACAAACCTCAACCTTGCATCAAAAAGAGTAGTCTTTCAAATCAGCTTTAGATTCATCCAGGTCCGCATCAGCTAAGCACTCTTCTGCTGTGAGAGGAGGCAGTTGCCTGGTTTTGCGCTTCAAATTATGCTTGTGCCAATCGCTCTTAAAATGATCCCTATACTGCTTTGAGTCACCAACAAATGCATTGCAAGTGTTGCACTTCTGTTGCTTTACCTCTTCCACAGCATTCTTTTCCTTGGAGATTGTCTGCTCCACAGTATTCTTTTCCTTGGATATGGTTTGCTTTTGCATTTCCTCACTCAGTTGGATCACAGAATCTGTATACTCTTTTGGTAGACTTGATGGTGTATAATCTTCAAGGTCATCATAATCATCTACATGAGTTTCTCCTTCAAAATGCACAGACATAGCAAGAATTTCCAATCTGCCCTGCAGATTCCTCACCATTGCATCGCACTCCCGAAAAAATCCTGGATCTAATTCGCATATCTGCAAAGTTATCAAATGTAAGGGAAGCCTAAAAAGAAGAGCAGAATCATAGTCAAATACATACCACCACAACACTATGCAATTGACTTTAGAAAAATGGAAAATGAGCCGAAAAAATCCTGGATCTAATTCGCATATCTGCAAAGTTATCAAATGTAAGGGAAGCCTAAAAAGAAGAGCAGAATCATAGTCAAATACATACCACCACAACACTACGCAATTGACTTTAGAAAAATGGAAAATGAGGAAGAAGGGCATTCATTGCGAGGGGAACACATTTAACTTGGAAGAAAAAAACATTAGCATGAGACAAGGAATGCCAGCTCAGATTTAAGTACCAACAATGGCACTGAATCACACCATACAATTTAAAATTAAATTTTAATAACAATGCATTAGGGATTGCCTGAACTAGTCGTTTGATCTGAAGATACAGAATGGATGTCAATCAACTAACATGAATGAGTTATTACTCTTTAATCCACGTAGGCATAATCAAGAAACAAGTTAAGTTCCACATCCTACTACTATGGTAAATATATTCAAGAAGACAAAAGCAGAAGAAAAGAAGTTATTCAGAATAAACACTGACTGGTTAGTATATTCATTCCAATACTGTTTGAATAATGAATGAATTCAGTTATGGGTTGGAAAAAAAAAAATGGTGTGAGATAATCAGAATGACAGAAAAAGTTCAAAACACATAAAAAGTGAAAACTAGAATCATAAGAAATCACCAAGAAGTGAAACTTACAATAGAAATCTGAGTTCCAGATTCATCTTTTGACACAATGGTAGAACTCCATGCACTAAGCTTCTCCGTGAGAGTAGACAAATTTGGTTCAGCAATAGCAAGGCGCAGTCTCATTGGAGATCGCTTCAGTGGGAAGTGCTTTTGAAGCTCACGAATAACTTCTAGAGCCTATACAAGATAAAAAGGTTAACTGAGTTTTTAATATTCCCCATCAAATACCAAAGTATAAGAACAAAAATTGAAAAATACAGTATAAGTCATGACAGAGTCACTAACAGAAGATAATGAAAGAACAATACTAACTCAAAATCAAATTGGGATTGGTGAGAGACCTGCTTCTTGGAACTACTATGTGGATCGACAGCAAAGTGAATTTCATGCATAAGACGCTCAATCATACTAATAGTGTAAGGCCTTTGAGTTTCAGGATTTATTGTTTTCTGCATAACGATTGTTGCTATATCCCTGAACTGACTTGATAACTGAGACTCCCTCTCCTTCCCTGCAACTTGAAGCTCCCCTTTCTCCAATATCTACTCACCATATCATTTAAGAATTAACAAAAATTACTTCCCCATTAAAGAAAAATGAAACTATCTCAAAAGGCTAATTGAAGGGTTTAATTGATTACCTCAAGACATATTTTGGTCTGGTCATCAGTGCCAAAGGATTTGATTAGATCTTTAGACTTTGCAAGAACTCCTTTAGAAACATTTGTGTAAACAGTATGCGATTGTAACACTTCATCCAAATCCTTTTCCCTGTTTTCGTACAAAATTGGCATTGTTAAAAGCCTGAAATTCTTAGAATTGGTGAAATGAAGGATTGTCAATTAGATATTGAAACTACTTACACCCCAGAACGCCATGAAAGGACCTTGTTCTTGTAACAAGCAATCTCGAAGCGAATACCATGTTTCTTTAATCGAACCACCGCCACGTTCGTTAGCCTCTTTTGCCCTATCGGCTGCATCAACACCTTTGACATCTCGGCTCGCTGTTTGCTGATTGCTGGACTCCAGTGTTTTCTCTTCTTCAACTCCGCTGCACAATTTAGGGCTAAACAAAAAGAAATGGCATTACAGAAGGGTGTTTTTTCCTTTTGGTAAATAACCCAAAGGAGTGAGCAACGGCCAGTTCGGTCTGAGAATCGAACCGAGCCTATATGAACCGAAATTACATATATACAAACCAAGAATCAAACCGTTGATGATTGAACCGAAAACATTTTGATAAACCAGGAATCGGTTTGGTACCGAATTCTCAAATCCTTCCCAACAAATTTTATAAATTGATATTTTAACCTCCAAAACCTAAACTCCGCAAAAATAGTTTTCAGGGTTGAAAAAATAAAGGTTGCCTTGATCGTTCCTCTTTGATTTTTTGTTTCTGCGAGTACTTTTTTTCTCTTTGTGCAGCAGGAAGGAAGGGGGAAGGGACGAGGGAGAAACATAAAAATCGGAAAAATAAATGCCATCTTCGAAAGACGAGAACAAGGAAGCTACAGCTTCAAACGGACAGAAATCCTGTGATGATAATATCAACAATTACTACGATATCTATGGACCGCAAGTACTTTCTTTGTTTCTTTCTCTTTCTCCGTTATACTTCTACGGTTCGACTGTATATGTTGTTAACTATTTACGATTCACATATAAGAGAAATAGGCTTGCTTGATAATTGTAAACTGAAACCTACAGGCTAGGCTATATTTCGAATTATGTTGGTTTTGTTTTGTGGGTTAATTTGAGAAGTTATTCCGCAGGCAAAACCAGAACTTGTCTTCAAGATGCCAGAATCTAATTCTACTTTGAGGATGGAAGTAAGTTTTTGTTGCTTAGTCTAGTTCTTTAATGTTGGAACTCTTGCATGACTGTAGTTTCTATTCTGGAGCAGGACGTTCAAGGGCTTGTAGCCTGGGTGCTTGCTGAAGGATTCATGCCATCATGGGTTTTTATCAAGGTAAAGATCACTTCCCTACTCTTGTTTTATCTAAAGCTGTTTTATGATTTGAAGGTATTTATGTCTGTGATAAAATTAATATATCCTAAATAGCTTAAAACTCAAATGGGAAGGCCTTATATGAGGTGGAGTTTTCACATTACTTAGCACAATTTTGTCTCCCACTGAAAATTGAAAATATTGAAACGGATGAGTTAAACTTTCTTTTATCCATGTGTTGGCAATTCTCGTGTTCCAGGCATGCCCATTTGTATGCAACTGAAATATCTTGAAAGCTAGACACTTTAGGGTGTTCCAATTTTTGGTAGCATTTTTTAGCTTACAGTTTATTATTTCTTTTGTATAAAAATTGTTATTGGATTTTGAGTCTGCAAGGAGCTTGCCTTAACTTATTGTCACGTTCAGAAGATAGTGGTAGTGCACATAGGAGTCCTATTCAATGACGTTGCACCCTTGATAAGTTTTACATTCTGATTAATGATATGACTTCTTTTTTTGCAGAATAAGCCTTTGATTCCGAAAGTGACTATGCTTTTCATACCTGGCCTGGATGCAGCATTATACTTATCAAACTCTAAGTTACTTGGTAGTTTTAAAGAATCTTGTGGCAATCCAAGGGCACTTTTGGCTCTTAGGTGAGGAGTGCTTTAGCTTTCTTTTCTTTTATTCCATAGATCACTATAATTTTTCTTTTAACATGCAACCTTATGATTTTAGTGTTTGTTCTTTGCTAGCTGTGTTTCAGATGAAATGCAGACAATTGATGCACTTCTAACTTGCAAGACAAAAAGAAAGAGAGGTTCAGTTGATTCACATCCAAGGCAAGTTACACAGACATCAGAACAAGGTTTTTATCTGCTCCCTAAAGCTTCATTTATTTCACTTATTTTGTTGTGTTAATTGAATATCTTGCATACAATAGAATTAGGTGTTCCACAGCCTTTCATAATTTTGTTTCTACTAGGGGTTAATTTTTCTGGCTGTTTTTGCACATGTGGATCAATTTCTCTCTCCACCACACCTTGCCTGGCTCCACATTTGACCACTTCTGTTTTTTACTTAACGTAATGCATGATTTGAAGTGAATTCTACATTTACTTGACCACCTTGTTTGGGTATGATCATTTATCTGATTGTTAATTGTTGATTGTATTTCCTCACTTGAATCTTGTTTTCTTGACTGATCATCGTTAACTGGTTTATATTCTTCGGAAACTCTTATTCCTTTCTGCATAAAGGATGATTCATAAGTTTTACATTACAAGAACAAAAAATAAACTATATAATTATTGTCCTTTACTTGCTTAAGAGTGTGACTGTTACTGTGTTACATGACCCTGGAACAAAAAATTGAGGACACGGTTCAAGTTCATTAAGTTGATAATTTATTGTCACTGTGCAGAAGGAAAAAATTCTCTTGTGGGGGATTTATCATCATTGGAACACATGAAAGATCTGCCTTTCCCAGTCACATACTACACACTTACAGCTAAACAAATGGAAGAAAATGGATATTGTATCAATCACCCAGGTACATATATGTTTTTTACTTTTCCTACTCGATTGCTGATCATACTTTTAACTTGTATGTTCATTTATCATATATTCTAGCAGTTTAATGACTTGATACTGAGTTCATGTAGGCTTTATTTCTACAATTCCTGCACCTTCAGGTTCTGCTTCTTACGATATGCTGGGTCTCGACTGTGAAATGGTATGGTGTTAGTTACAATTGAATTAACATATATATATACTGGGATGGGTATTCTGCATCAAGCATAAATTTGTATGGATGTTGTAGTTAGAATACAAGCATAAAGAAAATTTTTGTTGATGAGCTTAGTCCATTTGCAAGTAACTTGAAACTTCTAGGAATGTATATCCTTATCCGTGAAATTGAAAGTGTTGTGCTTCATCTGCTAAGAGTTCTTCTCTTCATGGTTCTTTAAGAATTCTTGTCTGTTTTGGGTCTGTTGATATTGCGAGTCTGTCGTACTGAACTTTTTGTTTTGTTTTGATAGTGTATCACAAACGAGGGTTTTGAGCTGACAAGAGTTACCTTAGTGGATATTAAAGGACAGGTATGGCACTTGCAATGAATCTTGCCCTACCATGAAATTTTTGGAGTTGAGCAAGCTCTTATAATGTACTCTAGAGTCACTGGATTACTAATTTATTGCTGGATTCTTGAAACTATTTATATTAGTTTCAACAAATTTGTCTAATGCTTATTGATCATTTGCAGGTGGTATTGGATAAATTGGTTAAACCATTTAACAATATTGTCGACTACAATACCCGGTAGGTTAATGTTTGTCAAACCTTCTTATAATGCTGTTTTCATTTATCCACATCACATTGATAATAGTAATTACAATAGGAAAAAGTATTAGGTGTAAGGTAAGTGGTAAATTTGTCTCTTATATGATTGATTTGATTTACTGTAGTTATATATGCACATTACAGGCTATGTTAATTTCCAGTTTTCTTGTTTCTTAGTATTCTTGCTTCATCTAGTTTATTCCAATGCAAATCACATCCTGATTTAGTATATTTAAATATCTAAAGGATATTGACTAATCTCCCCTTTTCTTATTCCTCTTGAGTGATTGTTGGAAAATGAACTTTTGAAAGTTCTTAATCAATGAATTAATTTTCCAGGTTCAGCGGAATTACATTTGAGATGCTGGATGCAGTTACTACGCGTCTTAAAGATGTTCAGGTTTGACACAAGCCCTGCAGTAACAACTTGTTTCATTATGATGCATTACTGTTCACTTTCTTCCTTAAGATAAGTATTTTCTTGCATTTACAGTTGCTCCCTCTATTCAGGAAGATTTCTTAAAGCTGGTTTCAAAAGCGACCATATTGGTTGGCCATTCTTTGGAGAATGATTTGTTAGCACTAAAGATCTCCCATGACTTGGTGATCGATACTGCTTTGTTGTACAAGCATCCTCGAGGTGGATCTTACAAAACTGCTCTTCGAATTCTCACTAAGAAATTTCTTTCTAGAGAGATACAGCAGTCAGGGGCTGGACATGACAGTGTTGAAGATGCAAGAGCAGCTATGGAACTGGCATTGTTGAAGATTAAAAATGGCAAGTGAATCTTTTTGACTGCAACATTTTATTTCAGGAGAGGAGAGGTACAAAGAGCACATTTTGGTTTCCCATTTAACATTTCAGGGCTCTTGAACTCTTCTTTATTTCCGCTTTGATGGATGTGTGTTTTAGTAAATTAACAATTAAGGTTATAATATGGTAACACTGTTTTATCATATGCATTAGATCAATGGCTCACATGTCAGTTAAGGCCTGACATGCATGAACTAATGTAGTTAACGCACTAGAGCACAACTGTTAATGGAACTAAAACCTCTTGTAGTCTACTTGAGGAAAAATACATGCTAGTGATAATGTGTGAACCAGGGTACTTTTTGTACTTCCATTTCTTTTTTGTGCTTCTCTATTTTTCTGCCCTTATTGATACCATGTATTTATAACTGTTATATTTGCCCATGACTTTTCTTTCAGGACCTGATTTTGGTTCTCCACCATCTGTTTTAAGGAGAAAGCTCCTTACCGTTTTGGGTGAGTCCGGTAAAATATCATCAGTTATTGATGATATAAACATAGTGAAGCGGTATGCTTCTGAGTCATCCCATGCATTTCCTGTATCGTCTGATGATGAAGCACTTTCAAAGGCCATTAAGGAGGTATAAAATTGGCTGTAGTTATGCTACCCTAATTTTTTTTTTTTTTTTTTGTTTCTGGTAGATCACTAATTTGATTTTTGGTCATTGCAGGTGAAGAATGATAGGGTACACTTCGTTTGGACCCAGTTCTCAGAGTTGAATTCCTATTTAAAGAAGCAGGCGGAGGATGAAGAGAAGTTAAATGCAAAACTTGCAGAGATGATATCATTGCTTACATGCAAACAGAAGTCTGGAAAGAAGAATGGTATCAAGTGCTGTATGAATCTAAAGGAAATTTTGACCAGCATGGATAATAGGGTCCGTTCCTTATACTCTGCATTGCCAACTAATACAATGCTTATAATTTGCACTGGGCATGGAGATACTGCAATCGTCCGAAGGTGTGTAGTTGCTATAACACTTAGAACGCCTCCTTTGCTTGAATTGCTTTTTTATCTCCCTCCATATTATATTAACTTGAGTTAGATTTGATTAGTTGTGTAATGGACAACTTCGGCATAAGATATTACTTAACATATGACTCGCCAAGAAGCCATTGTGTTTCAGGCTTTCTGAAAGCACGCAAAGCCAAGCAACCACAAAATTTTAGATTTTAACTTCACCCTTAATTTGTGTGCATATTTTTCTTTGAAAAGGAAAAAATTTCACGTTTAAGAAAAGCAAAGTAACAAAGGCTATACTGTTCTTGTTGTTCCTGCCATAGGTAGACAATAAACTCTTTCCAGATAAAGGCTATGCTTGGTTTTAGGAAATGGACGGTCAATACTTGTGTTTGAATTTTTTCTTTTAATGATTTAACTGTTTTCCTTGAAAATTTGATGTTTGGTGGGAAACCTTGGATTTTGAATGAAAACTGAATCTGTTTCTTATGGGATTCCATTTCTTTGAATATGGAAATAGGTTGAGGAAATTGCTAGCAGAGGAGAAAGAAACCACACAATGCCGTGAGAAGATTGTTAAAGTCTTGGAAGAGCTTCAGGCCCAAGCTGAAGTAGCTTTATGTTTCGTAGGATTGAAGAAGTGAATGTGCTGCTATATAGTGTAATTGGCAAATGCTTTAGCACCAATTTTTACAATTTTTGGTGTAAAAAGCTAGTGCATTATTTTAAAACGAATGCTGTAAATTACTAATATTTAATAACATTTAAAGTGCTAATTAATGATTTTATGCACTTAATTCTCTTTTTTTTCTCCATCAATTTCCCCTTCTCATTCCAAACTAGAAAATAGTGTCAAGACATTATGCAAGTATGTGGGGTTTTTATTTGCAAATGGTATTTTCACTCTCCACAATGTTTTCTTAAAGGTCATAGCTTAGCTATGAAAACTGGGATCAAGCACAACACAAATCCAAAAGAACCAAAACTGTAGATGGATTATCAGGACAACGATAGGAAAATTAAATGTAAGTTTAAGAATGATGTGCAAAGGTGAAAGCATAAATAAAGAAAATCTGCTAATGACGAATTAGAAACATCCCTACATCAGTCCAGCAGGCTTATGCACAACAGAAAAAGTCTTAGTTTTGGCTAACAAGGATAATATAAGATCATTACATTAGCATGCATATTGATCTCACACAAAAATATAATACAAGGACTAAACAATAGTTGTGTCAGATGCTGCTGCTGCAGGTGGTGCTCACCTCCATGCCGAAGCAACAATCAAGCTTTTTTCTTCCCACCCGAAAAGCAGTGCATCCATTTCCTCCTTCAACGTGTATCTATTGCAGTACTGCTTTATGAGTTTCCGAACCATATCTAGCACATTAGGACCCATTGAACATGAAGTGAATCCAGCCATCGTCATT
The DNA here is from genome assembly GCA_949640765.1 of Croton laevigatus. Lineage (NCBI taxonomy): Eukaryota > Viridiplantae > Streptophyta > Magnoliopsida > Malpighiales > Euphorbiaceae > Croton > Croton laevigatus. The sequence continues at coordinate 14,700 of CATIWJ010197006.1, forward strand.
CTTGCTCGCCATTTACCTGCAACTTCATATCGTTCAATCCTTTCATCTCCTTCACATGCTACTATGTTTACTATGTCACGCGCCAGGCACTGTCTTTCAACGTTCACCCTGTCCTGACTTTCTCTAGGCAGAGTTGCATCTAATGACTCGAACACCACAGAGTAATAATTGTAGGCTTCAACAAACCTTGGAAAGAAAGGGGCAGTATTCGTATTCACATCTTGTTCGACTACAGTTACGAGCTTTGGATTTAGACTCTTAGCCATTCGGAGTAGCTGGTCTCGCTCGTTTACTGTTGACACACTCTCATCGGGCATGTGATGAAGTAGAAAAGAAAAATTAACTATAAGTGCTTCTCCAGGTTTGCAGTCCAGCATTGATGGACTGACGAGTGAAGTTTTGGAGGCCACCGCATGGAACTCAAATGGCACCTTCAGTGCTTCTGCTAGCTTCTCAAGCCTTTGTCCAATAATATTTAGCCCACCAACAGGGCGTTGAACTGACTCAGGATCATCAACTCCAGTCAATCTCAAGTGTGGTAGCCTACCTGGCTGATTGGCAAGTGTTTGTATCAGTGTTATGTATTGGCTCCCTTGGCTTATGTCAAAATCTACTATGTGAACTCTCTTTTCACCTTTGGAAGCTTCTATGATTGCCCCATTTGCTGCCATAAATCCAAATTTGAAACAGGGGCAAACCTCAAAGAGAATTTGCATCGCAGCAAGCCTATCTGAAGAAGGGGGTTCCTTGCATTTCAGAGCTTTATAGAGAAATTTGCCAGAAGAAGCCAAGCGAGCTGCAAGACCTTCCACCATATAGGCTGCAATTCTTTGAGGAGGATCCCCTTGAACCGAGACCATCTGACGGAGCTCATTTATTAAGAAATCAGCTACTTCAATATTTCCCTCTGCAAGTGCATTAGCACATTCAAGAAGCAATCGCTTGGGAGACCGTGGCGATAGTTGTGACACTTCTTTGGTACTGCTAATGCTACTTAAGTTAGAATCAGAAGATGACGACTCCTTTGGTGAATCATGAAGCATCACATTCTGGATTGGTTCAGACCACTCAGAATCAATTTCCATGCTCCGACTATTTCCAAACATTTCATCTTCGTCATCACCTTCATTATCATCTAGTAGTGCTCTCTCAAGTTCCTGAAGCTTTAACCTCATCTCATCTGCATCATAATCCACTGCATCTGGGCTTCGAACTTCCAAGTAATCCAATTCTGAATTGTACTGATATGAATTGCGGTGTCTCATTGGCACAAAATTGTTGAAGGTACCTTGAGGGGTCAGTGATGATCCCAAATCAGTTCTTAGCTGGTAAGTAGATGCATCTTGAAGGTGACATGAATTCCCAGAAAAACTAGAACAAGATGAGTGTATGAGCTCTTCTGATGGAGAATCAATGAAGTACTTCTCGTAACTCTCACAAGAGTCAGAATTGGTGGCGTACACATTCTTCCGCTTATCAGATCGAAACAATTGGCTAGACAAGCCGGAATTCTCATTGCTCCCCCTGAGTGAGTAGAGTTTATGATTTGGGTATGCCGAGGCAGAAATCTCTGCAGGTCTAACTAATGACATGATTTCTCCTAGTTCAAGTCAGTGTTGGAGATTTATTGTTGTATCATATATTTAAAGGCCTGCACAAATCACAAAGATTCATTAAAAATGGAAACCTCTAAAGAGCATATATACATAATAATATTTATATGACAAAACAAAAGGAAAAGGAAAAGTACCTAGAAATTGGACACTCAAAGTTGAAATCCTTAAGCTGTTTCTCAAGACGTCTGCGTTTGGTTATCTTATCTGCAGCAAAAGAAACAAACTACATAAACAAACCTCCTTATACAAGTATTTGTGTTTGCTCTATCATCAACATCTATTATATTTCTATCAGAAACAGATATGTCTGTATATGCATATGATAATATTAGTTCATAGTAAAAACACAGCAGTTTCTTATATGTAGAGAAAAGGAAGCATGAATAATGTTATGGGAATAAATTAAGCAAAGACATCCTCAATAGAAAAGGTCTCAATCAAACACACCATAAAGAACAATATTCCCCTTTTCCATAAGGAACAATATTCCAATTTTCAATCAAAATTGAAAGCAAAAATCAACTTTAAAGCAAAACAGAGCAGATCAAAAAGCAACAAACACAATTATCTTCTAAAAACAGAGATCCATGAAAATTCAATTGAGAAACGAAGAAACGCCCAGAAATTGAAAATTGTCAACAATGAAAGAAACAAGAGAAAAAGGAAAGAACCTGAAGAAGGAGAAAGGCCTCAAGAGGAATCAATAAAAAGTCATATGAACAGCTAATTCTGCAACTCAGTAGATTAAAACAAACAGATGGATACATAAACCTCAAAATTATGTTTGAAGGAAGGAAGGGAGGAAGGAAAGAAGAAACCTTTGCTTTAAGCCTTTGACTATAGAAAACAGTAATCTATCTCTTAACATATACTAGTATAAAATTTGGAGAAAATAAGAAGCTAAAAGTTTAGGTGTTATTTTATTCTTTTTTATAATTTTTAGTTAATTGTATTTAATTTATAAAATTATTTATCTTTTATATTTAATAGCTATTAATTTAATAATGAATAATGTTAAATAGTAATTAACAATTCCAATAACAAATTTATTAAATAAAGCTTATTACTATACTTTTTAAAAAATTTTCATTATCAATAATAGATAATAATAAATTTCTCATATTTACAGTCACATAATTCTAAAATTATTATTTTTATTTATTAATATTAAAAAATCAAAAATATTATAAATAAAGTATAATTAAAAATAGTCGAGAATATTGGCTCAATATAATTTTAATTAATATTTTTCATAAAATATTAATTGTTATTTAATTTTTTATAATTTTTAGTTATTTTTATTTAATTTATAAAATTAACTTTTAATGCTAATTAATTAATAAAGTCAATAAAAATTATAAAATTAATGATAATTTTTTCATTTACAAATTTTTATATTACTAATGACATAATAATATATTTATAATTATACAATTTTATTATATTTTTTTACTTTAAAATAATATTAGCTTTGAAATTATAAATAGTTTTATTACTAAAAATACTAGAAAAAATTAAATTTAAATTTAAAATATTATAAAATAGTATATAATAAATAGATATAATTTAATTTTAATTTATAGCGCTATCTATACTAAAACATAGAATAATAATAAATAAAATTATATAATCTGTAAATCGTTTGGGTGTACACCTAAAAACCAAGATAAGCATTTTATATTAATTAAAAAAAAAAACTTAGATTTTGAGGGCAAGTTAGGCAGGTCCAAGTGCAACCAAATCATCATATAAAATTATATAAAAATGATTATAGTAAACAAGAAAATCTAATCTTCTGGAATTTAAGAAAATTAATCCTTTCAAAGAGAAACTTCTTTTTCTTAAATATCAATTTCTTTCTCACTTTCCGTATTTGTTCATTACAATTTACAAAACGCGGTAAGAAATTTAATATTAATTTATCAAACAGAGGTCTAAAAAAAAAAAAATTGGGTATAGTTGACCAAGTTATGATCCACCACCCATGCTTGTGGTGTGTGGGACCATTATATTGGTGCGAATGCACCACGCTGCCCTCCCTTCCAATTCCTTCACTTTATCTTTACCCTTCAATTCCAGTAATACCCTACATTTATTCTCATTATTATTAACTTACTTTAAAAATATTTTCATGACACTAATAATTTATTATATTAATTTTATGGAGCAAACTTTTTAAACGTTGATGTCTGCAACTGAATGTTAAGCCTCATAATCTATTTTACTGTACACATCCGTTGGTATTCCCACCCATATTGGAGGTGCTCTAAGAACATCCGCAATGCTTAGTTCTATGGCTAATTTTTATAAGACTATTTTTTTTTTTTACCAAATATATTGATAATTTTTATAAGACTTATCCTCTAAAAAAGGTGTATCACATCATTTTAAAATGTCTCTAACAAAAAATGACTTTCTCTCTTACTAAGGTTGACAGTGGACTGATTTCATGTGTAATTGTATTAGCAAACCCGCAAAACAACCAATAAGATATTATTCTAATGGTTATGGAACGGTTTTAAAAATTAGTGTCACTATCTGTCACGGTTATAAATCGGTTTTGCAATTGAGCATGTAGTTAACTATTAAAATCACTACCCGTTTATTTCATAGTTATGAAATGAATAATCACTAAATCCAACAAGTAACTATTAAAATACATATAATTTTACATTGAAACTAAGTAATTTTATTGTGTTAATTATAAAGATATAGTTTTGTTATGTTTTATTTTAATATATTTTATTATATGTACATGTTAATTTTTTTTGCAAAATATTATTATTTTAAGACATTTAGTTTATTTTTTAAAAAATTTTTCTTAAATAGATTTTTTATCAAAGAATTTTTTTGAGTAATAAACTTTTTTAAATATTCACGGTTATTCAAAATAAAATTAAAACTCCTATGGAAATATTTACAGAAATTTTCCTCTGCCGGTTACTAAGGAAGAAAATGATAAATTTACATTTTGCTCATTTATTTCTTGTATTTTTCAAAACGGCCCGTAAAATTATATTTTGATTCTTCAACTGTCATTTTAACAGGAAAAAATAGATAGAAGGAGAAAAATGTCAATGAAAAAATAAAATGAAGTTTTTTTTGTTGAAATAAAAAAAAAAGACAATAAGGGTTTTATCGATATGGTAAAAATATGGGGAATTTTTTTTATAATATCCCTTACTCATACAGAAAATTTTACTTCTGATATTATATTGAAGTGTGGAATAATTTTAGTAATGCAAGTTTAAGGTACCTATATTTATAGGTCTTTAGTGGGTTATTGGACTTGAAAGTTTGAGTCGGGCTTAATCGATACTTAAGTTACAAAATAGTTTAATAAAAGTAGGAGATGACAAAGTTCAGGTTGTTTGGTTATGTTGGTATTAATTGCGATTTTTGTTTCTGGTTTAGGTGAAACATGACATGTTTAATTTCTAGCTCCAGGTAAAAGATGATAAAAGTCAGTTTAATTTTAAATGGAGATATTTTTAAAAATTCACATAAATTTAATAATTTTTAAGAACAAAAAATTAACTAAAATGTTTAATAATAATGATTAAAACATAATATTAAAAAATAGATGTAGATGGACTAAATTATATATATATATATATATATATATATATATATATATAAGAAAGGAAGAAGGTAGAAAGAGTAGTTATGGTGGAGAAATATAGAAATGAGAGCATTGTCGATACGATAAAAAGTTGGTAAAGTGGGCTTATGCCTTGTGATGCAATCAAAACGTAATTGTTAGTTTAGCTAGTGGAGACTTACATTATTATTAGGTCAAAAACTGTTTTGCTTATACGTCTTTTTCCCTTAGCATGCGTTCGTTTTTTAACTTTATTTTTATTAGTACTATTGTGCACTATCCGGCAAACTAATTGTTAGTTTCTTTTTTTTTTTTTTTTTTTGAAGAAAATAGGAATTTATTAATTATCCAAACTTAAGAAACGAATTACAAAAAGTGAAAAAATACCTCATCCCACTCCCCAATCTTCGCCATTAATTGTTAGTTTTAAATAATCTTTTACTGATATGAGAGATGAAAATTATTTTATTTGAATTTATTTAGGTTTGAAGTTATCCATATTAAAATTCTAATTATTTTAATGATATGATTGATGTTATTATTCATAACTAAATTTAATTATATTAATATTATTGGCTTTTACAAAACAAAATAATTCTATTTCGCTACTAAATGATTTTAAATTATAATTTCTAAAAATTAACTTTTTTTTTTTTTTTTGTAAATGCCACTTCATGAGAAGATGATTAAATTGAATCAAACGATGTCTTCTAACCTTATTAGTTTCAAATATGTAAATTAAACAAAGAGGGAGTATTAAATATTACTCAATCAGTTTAATTTATATAAAAAAAAGATAAAAAGTTATTTTTTTAAGATAAATTATTAAATTGTCCTTAATATCTTTATGTGTAAATCAATTTCATTAAGTATTTTAAATGAAGCCGATAAAAAATATTTTAAATGAAAATTTTTCTATATATAAATTAATAGTTAAATTCAAAATTTTGTTTCTGAGGTGAGTATTAAATTTTTTGTTCTGAAAAGTATTATTATTTCTCCTGCCTAATTTTCAAAGCCGTGTATGTTGAAATGACCAATAAAACCCTGACAGAATAGTCAAAGTGAAGAAAGTCCTAATTGCGAAGAAATTAGTGGCCTTGCCAATTTTATTGAATTGGTAAAATGTCAACTTTAACCCTTTGGCTATAGCCACAAATGGGAAATGAATCATACATTTCATCTAATTATGTAAGACTAAGAAGAATTAGTGGGCCTATGTTAAAAAAAATATATATAGAATTAGTGGGTATATATATATATAATTAATTAGCTTTTTGAGTAAATCTATTAAATTCTTTAACAAATCAGAATTGAATCTAATATACACTTAAATTTCACAAAATTCATGCTTATTATAATTTTAATAAATTTCAATTAATGAGTAATATGATATGATCTTATGCATCTTTTTACATAGATTATTGAAAGTCAAAATTTATTCTTAAAAATCAAAAAAAAAAATTGATAGTATCTACAATTTAACAAGTTATATTGTTCAATTATTCAATTTCAATTATAAGTAAAACAATACGATGACATAATTTTTATAATTTTTTGACATAATATAGTTATAATTTTTTTTGACAGTTATAATTGAAGAATATAATGGATCAAATTTAAATTTTTTTATCAAATTTTAAAATTAAAACATCACAAAATGTTTTTTTATTTATAAAAATTCAAATATAAGTTAATATGTTAAGTAAAAAATACGCAACATCCGTATAGATCCAGCATTATAAAACTAATTAATTATTGTTATTATTAGTCTTAATCACGCTTCTCCCGCCTTATCCAAACAACATGTAGATAGGAGTTTTGTCTACCAAAAGATACAAGCAATTCACTACAATGTAGAAATATGGCATGTTAAATTAATAATAGTTAAACCTTATTGGTTGGGGTTTCTTTTGGATATTGGGTGGCTAATATGGCTCATTCTTTAGGCAGAACCTCTGATCCACATGCTTTATCACGTCATTTGAGATTTTATCCTCTACTATCTTTATAATTATTTTGCTTCAGGATAAAGAATTGGGTCTATTAGCAATATGATACAAAATGGCTTTGCTATTTGTTTAAAAAAAATAGCACAAAACTATCAAAATTGACAAAATTGCACATTATACCTACAAAATTAAAAAATGCCCAACCTGCCTTTCAAATATGAATTAATTTTAAAAAAATAAAAAAAAAAAATCAGATTTGTAGAATGGAAAACAGAGCCCGTCCATCCAAATTTCCCAATTGTGATTGGCCGTCTGGTATCGCCAGTTACCAGTCCAGGCGACGACGACCACTACCGGCACCAGACCTCCGGCAATAGGAGGCAAAAAGGGTGATTTTTGTTCGAATCGCAATATGAGTTATATTAGACTCGAAATCTTTAAATCATTGATTTATTGTATTGCCGGCCATGGATTTTCGATTTGAGGCCACCGAACAAAAGCCTAAGCAACAAGGAGCATTTTAATACCCATCTTGCTGCAGTCCAATGACGGGAAAAATTTACCTTTTGCCACCATTCAACTGATTTTTTCCGATTGTGGTAGAATACGACAGAGTCACAAGAAAGTAAGACCATTTTGGAAATCTATGAGTCGAGAGCTTTCCCATGATATATGATTTGTTAGGTTTCATTATCATTGATAAATTTCGGTGACCTGAGGTGACTAGGGTTTTATAACGGGTGGAGAAGAAGAAGATGAAAGGTTGCTAAATTTCAATAAACATTAATAGTAATCAATAAAAAAAATTTCAATAAGCATTAGTAGCATTCGGTATCAGTAACATTCAATAACAATAAAATAAAACTCCATAAAAAAATTCAACAAGCTTCAATAAAAATTAGTATTAATAACATTCAGTCGCAATCAATAACAATAAAATAAAACTCAATACATATCAATAAAGAAATTCAATAAGCTTCATTAACATTCAGTAACAATCAGTATCAGTAAGATTCAATAACAATTAGTAAATTCCTAAAACAGGCAAGGTCATCTTCATCATATAAACCCTAATCGCCGCTGATCATCGAAAAATTTCAACTGTGATAAAAACTAACAAATTATATGTCATCGAAAAGTTCTCGAGTTATAGATTTCAAATATGATCTTACTTTTTCATAACTCCATCGTATGCCGTCGAAACACGAAAAATAGTCGTTGGTGACTATTTTTTTCGTCCAATGAACGGTGGCAAAGTAGGTGCCAAATTAATCACCATCACTTGGGCTTTCATCTAGTGGCCCCAGATTAAAAATCTATCGCCGGAATATTGATTAATCGGCGACATAATATTTTGGATTTAAAAAACCCAAATTCCGATCCGATTTATTCTTCACCTTCCTATAGCGATTGCCGGTGGTACGGGCCCGGACAACCTTGTCGTGGCCTGAGCTGGCCAATTTCGGCGGTGACTGGTTGACAAATGGCAGTTAGAGGCAGAATGAGCTAATGCTCTATTTCACGTTGTTATTTAGCCTAAATTTGGAATTTTTTTTTAACCTTCTTTTTTTTAATAATAAAATACAAAGAAGGGTAAAAATATCAAAGCACATTAAAAGTGTTATTTCTTTAATTTTAAGAGGTATATGCTTTTTTTTTTTTAAATGAAAATGGGAAAGCATGCTATATTGTACAATTTATCTAAAGAATTTTTATTCTCTTTTTTTTAAAAATAAATCTCTAACCCCTCTGTTCTTCCACATGATTGGTTTACAATTTGATGATTCTTCTCAATTTTTTTTTTCAACCCATTTTGTGATTCACTCGAAATTCATCATGACTTTTTAAAATATTAAAATCCCATTTCGAAGTCTTAATTCTATTATAACAAAATTTTCTAATTTTTTTTTAAAAAATGTCATTATCATCCAATTTATAAAAAATATAAGTACATCCCGTTATAAACATATATAAATTTAGAATAAACAAGAATACAACAAAAGTATTACTAAAAATAAAAATTGATACTTAAATCTTTGATTAAGTTGACGGTAGGGCTGTAAACGAGCCAAGATGAGCCGAGTATTGGCCTGCTCGAGCTCGGCTCGTTTAGTAAACGAGCGAGCATTTAACGAGCCGCTCGGCTCGTTTACAACCTAAAGTTGTTTGAGCTCGAGCTCGCTCATTTACTAAACGAGCCGAGCGGTGAGCAGCTCGTGAACCGCTCGACTCGTTTACAGCCCTAGTTGACGGTGCCATAATTTTTACATCTTCACACGCTCCACTTTGTTAACCACAAATCAACTTTTTTTAGCATTTAAACAAGTTCAATCAGCAAGAAATTAAATACGAAATTTTCTAGTTAATTGTACAGTTTTCAAATTATTGTATTATTAATGGCTTTATGGGAAATAATATACGGATTATTGTTTTTCATGAGAAATGCTAGGAACACTCTCTCTTGCATTTAACATGTACAATTATCATATCTATTAGCCATTAATCCTAATCTTAGTAGGCCTAACTATTTAGTGAATTGAGTTAATTATTTATTTATATTATATAGTGCTTTTTTATTTTTGAATAATCTATATTTTTTTTGTCTTAAAACATTCAGTAATTCTTCCTTTAAAAAAACTTATAAAGAGGGTTAAAAATAAATAAATTAATTAAAAAAATTATAAATTTAAAAATATTTTACATCTAAGACCAATATTCAAGTCAAATCTATTGCAATTTTTAGCGTAATACGATGGAGTCAGGAGGAAGTAAGACCTCATTTAGAATCTACAAATCACGATCTTTCTGATGACGTAAAGTTTGTGTCAATGTTTGAGATTTTTCGATGATTGGCGGTAAATTTCAATTGGGTTCTTAAGCCTAAGTTAGAAGATGAAGTTAAATTACAAATACGACCTCAATCTTGAGTGAAAGATATTGTTGTGTCTTGAAATACTTTATTAACTTATATTTACATATAAATTTGAATATGTATTTTACAAATATTGACTTATATACTTTATTGAATTATATATACAGTTATTGACTTGTAAATACATTTATTAACTGATATTTATTTACATGTATTGAGTTTTATTAACTTGCATATATATTTATTTACGATTTTTATTTATTATTATTGACTTTTTTATAGACTTGTGTTTCATTTTTTTTTTTAACTTTTATTTACAAATTTTTATTTACTAGTAATGAAATTTTTTTCTAGTGAAAGTCATCAAAAACCACATTACAGTAACAATGGTCATTGTTTTGGCTATTTGGTGAATTTTTTGAAGAATTTAAAATTTATTGATTGTAATTGATAGATCTAGATAAATATACAAAGATAAACAATTGTGAAATATTTTAATTTTGTTTATCAATATTGACCAAAAGTGAAATTTCTCTAATTATCTAAACTTATGTGTTATTAGCCTAATTTATTTCTTAGAAAGTGCTATTTTGCTTAATGTCCCTCCTTTCATTGTGTAAAGATTGATACAAATAAAGAGTTAAAATAATAAATAGGCTACCTATATTTTTAAACTTACCAGTACAGTGACACTTCAAATTCTAGTAAATCGGACGCAAACAACGGAATAAATCACATTTTGACTCGATAATAATTTTTCTCAATAGAATGCAAGAAATAAAAAAAAAAATCTGGTGTTAAAAGTGAGACATTACTTTTGAATTTATAAAATGTTGGAGAGCTGCCATGAAGGAAAGCAAGGGTTTGGTTGAACCGAACGGTTTGGGTGGTTGTATGCAACCTGGAAAGGTGCAATGTAGGGAAAGCAATGGATTGAAATTAAAAATTTGGGTTTCAGAAAATTGAATAAAAAATGAGCGACCACAATGGGTACACAAAGGGCTCAATATCTTTCAACTCTTCTTCAAAAGGTAAGCTACGCTCAATGTGTTGTTTTCTCCGATAACTCCTTACTCTTTTTTTCCATGTGAAATAGCATATATTCTCCAACTTCATTAAATGTGTCACTTTCCTTTTTTCTCATTCACACATATTTTTCCAATGGTAAAGTTTGAAAAATATAATTATGTTATCTTAATTTATATAAAGTTAGAATTTTTCCGTGCAACCAAAAAAATTGGTAAAATATTTATTAATTGTTTATATCTTTTTTTTTTATTGTATTTTTCAATTCTTTATATTTCTATTTATAGTAAATTTTATAATTTTTTTTTATTAATATTGATGAAAAAATAAATTTTTTTAAAAATTAATAATTATTTATTATTATTTCCTTCTCGTAATTGGTAAAAAAACTAATTTTATTAGTATTTATAAAAAATGAAAAAAAATCAGAAATAGTATATGGGTAAGTAGAGTATTTAGCAACAGCTAGTTGGGTGCTTAGCTAGTCTACGAATCAGTAAACAATTTGTCGCAGAATTGATGGGCTGTCTACAGAACAATACACATACATATATAGAGAGAAGAATATTTATTTGGAGATTAGCATTAATTTGTGGAAACCACAATTGTCAAATTAACGTTCTATTGCCAATTTGCAAGTGAGAAACGAATCTATGATGTATATTAGGCATTGAATAATTAATCAACTTTATTATTATTAATACGAATAGTATTATCCAGTCCTAATCACTCCTTTCCCCCTTCCCTTATCGACTTAACCTATCCAATCATGACGTTGTTGGTTTTCTAAAGGCTTAAATTATTTATTAATTGAAAGTTATACTACCCGTTCTTTGTAAAACCCCTTTTCTTTAAAATTAACAATGAGGTGTCATATTTATATCTCAATTATAAATGGTACTTTTAAATCATAACTACATTTAGACTAATTTTCATTCGAGCCATGTAAATTTTTTTTAGGAGGTAAATCTCTCTTCCTAAATTTTAAACGGCTGCCGCCATGAGAGAGTTTAAAATAATAAACTCTTTTTTATTCAAATCATATATGTAAATGTACTTTATATAATAACCTTAATTACAAATATAAAGTCAAAAAACTATTTCAATTTTATGATAAATGAATATTAACAACAACAAATAATATTATTATATAAAATAACTGAACAAATAAAAATAATTGAACTAACTTTTTGAATTTTTTATGAAAAAACAATTATCATTGTATAAATAAATCAAAGAGGGAAATAAATAAAAAAAGTAATTGTAGAAGGTAAACAAATATATTCATACATCCTTTCTAAACACACTAAAATAAATATGACACAAGTCTATTATAAAAATAAATAAAAAAAAGACAAGTATCGATACACATTGTTCTTCCCCATAAATAAATAAATACCAGCTTTAGTCAGTTTGGCAATAAACATGTTCTTCCCTTGTTCTGTCTGGACCCTGTCAAACTAGATTTTTTTTTTTTTGCGCCAAATGTCAAACTAGACTAAATGTATCAACCTTCTCTTTTTAAAATATAATAATTATAATCAATGCGGAGGGTCCAACATGTTCAATCGATTTGTACTCATAAAAATATGTTTAACTAAAGTAACACTAAAAATATGAATTTTTTTTTAAAAAAAAAAAGTTAAGAATTGGACATTACAATGAATGAAATATAAAATTTTTACAAAATACGGGCAACAATATTCTTGGAATATAAAATGTTCTCCGCAAATCATGCAATGCACTCACAATTTTTTAGTCAAAGAAAGGATTATCCACAAACTATATTGAAATATCAGATACATCCACTCTTAAACTAAGGATATATATAAGGATATATTTGATTTAGTGGTTTTAGACAGCTAATAGCTGTTGTGGATAGCTGATAGTTGATAAATAATGAGTGTTATAATAAGTTATTGCTGTTATTATGTAAAATGACTGGTAGAAGCAAATTTTTAAATAAATTCAAATTTAAAAATTTCTTATGCTTTCCTATGTTTCCTCCTGCCCAAGACATAACACTATTCATTTATTTAAATATTAAACTAACTCTTTGAGAAAGCCATTCTATTTTTTTTTTCCCAACTGAAAAAGCAATTCATTTATTTTGAAAAATAAATAATAAATACGCGGCATGAAATCACGAAGTTGCAAAATTAAAATATATAGTAAATTTTATAATTGATTAGAATTTTTCTTTTTGAGTCTCATGATTTAAAATGTACCATATTCCACGCAAATTCTTGTTAATCAAAATGGATAGGAAGAATTGCTTTCAGGTCCTTATATTTTTAGGTCCATCATTATTATTATTATTAACTATAAATGAAAAAATTAGAATGCAGAATGCTTTCATCTTCTCCATTTCGATTGAGAAAAGTTCTTGGGTTTTGGTTTTCAGCTATAGAGAAATAACGAGTGAGAAAAGAATGATTAATTTAGGAAATCAAAATCAATTTCTACAAAAGAATTGAGATTTTTTTTTTTTTTATTTTGAAAATACAAAAGAATTGAGATGAGTCCTTCTGAAATTTTCAAAGGGTATTATATTGTCTTTTAGAAAATATTCAAAGGGTATTGCTTAGCCTTTGTAATAATACTATAATATTAGGTTAGGTCAAATTGTTTCATAGATTGCTTAAGTCCAAGGGACAGCCTGCGCTGCAAGGTTTTTCAGAAAACTGAGGCGACCACAGAGATAGATGCCAAGTTTGGTCCGCCCTTTCCTTTTATCAGATCTTACTTCACCTAACAAATAATAATAATTACACCATTTTCTTAATTTTTTTTGTTAGTTCCCTTTTTTTTTTAAACCAAAATGATTTTGCACTCTCTTAAAAAAAATATTTGATTTTTCCCTCAAGCCTCTCATTATAATTTATTTTTATTTTTCAAAAACCAATCTAAAGTAAATTTAAGAAAATAAATCTACTTTTGTATAGTGCGACAGAATAATTATTAAATTTTTTTAAAATTGTATACAAAAATTAATGGGGTAATCAATATAGGACTGGACGGATGGAGAACCATTTTTTAATGATTTATTTTATCTTAGAGAATACTAGCTCTTTTACTTATTGCTCTTCCACTGTTAATAACATTAGGTCCACGCGCTTTAGATTTGCTATTTCCAATTCAGCTTCTTTTTTTTTTTTTTACATAGTTGTTTGGGGGTGGGGCATGATTCGATTCCAGCACCTCCGGTAAGGGACGTAACATGTTAACCATCTAGATCACCTCGCCTCTCTAGTTCAGCTTCTTTTCTCACACTCTGTATCATATTCTCTAGCACCATCTCTCGTTGATTGATTAATTCAAAAAATCGTAAGCCAAAAATCAATTTTATTTCAAATTAATTCTTCTTTTTCTTCTTTGATAAATTATTTTCCTTGTCACAGTAGTTTTGATTGGATATGATGATTATCTATGGTATATACACTGATTACTACTGGCTCTCTAGTTCCAAACCAATATATTTGGGTAAGAACTTAATGTGATTTGATTCAAAAAGTGAATAGATACTTGATTTCATTTGTTTGTACAATCCTCAAAGCGTGAGACAATGCACTAGCTAGGTCATAAACAAATTGAAATAAAGAACCAAAACAAGCTATCATGCTACTTTAACAATAAACTTGGTTTGGTTCAATTTGAGCTAGCTCTAAACCCATTTTAACTATGTGATATTTTATTTTTATCATTCCTAAAATTTGTTAAGTTATGGATATTAAATAAAAGAGTAATTGCTCGGACTAGCATAAATTTAATCATTTAGCATCAGCAAAGTATGCTAGCTATTCAATTTTTAATTTTTTCCATATTGATTATTAAATACTCGACTATTTCTTTTTATTGATATACATTTATGCATATGTTGAGGTTTGCTTGAAATGTCTAATCTGCAGTAATATACATATATTTATTTGAAAAATAAACATATTCATAGGAATTTTGATTGTAATAAATGAAATGTCCAAGATAAAAGGATTGAAAACATACTGTTATAAACTAACTATAAACTATCAGAAAATAGATACTAAATAGAATGCATCTATTTTGTTTGAAATTTAACATTTTGTTTAAACTTGATATCAATGTATGATACAACATCTATAAACATTATTTTTACATTGATATACTATGAACATTGTATTCAGTAAATTTGTCTGTGTTTTCTTTACAAAAAAATGAGTTTTGTTTCAATTCAATATCAACTAGTTTTTTTAATATAACTTAATGTCAATTATTTATCAACTAACTTTAAAAGTATGGTATACTGATTATAAATATTATTTTAACATTAATATACACTATAAAAACTATTTTCAGTAAATCAAATTTTGTTTTGATTTGATGTCTTGGTTATCAACTAATTGTAGACAAATCAACTACTGTTTATAAACACTATTTTGGTATTGATATAATAGTAACATTCTTTCCATAATTTCATTAAAGTTTATTTTGTTTCAACTTGTTGTACACTTACTATGAACTTTTCCATTTCCTATAGGATTTTCTGTAAACTATTCATTTTGAGTAAAACTTGTTGTGCACCTTTTTGTTTCCTGTAAAACTGGTTGTTGAACATGACGTCACGTCAACTTCTATCCATAATGAAAGTGCCCTTTCTTGTAAGTCTATTTTTTATACGACGTGGTCACCTGTACGGCAATTACAAACAGAGTATAAATATATTATATACAGAGTATAAACTATTTATTAACGGATAATAAATTTTTTCATGAATGAATTTCTTTAAATTTTGTCGCTGTAAACTGCTTAGATTTATTGCATATTGACTATTTTCATATTTTTCACTTGTTATATATTGTAATAATTTTTAATTAATTTATTATTTTTGTTTTATTTTATAGATTTGAGATGCTTTGTACACTAAGGACAATATAAAGTGTTTAATTTTTTATAATTAATTTTTATTTTGTATTTTTTTTAAATTAAAATTTCATTATTTACATTGTAGTAAAAATCATGTAGTTATTTTTTTTTTAACATAGATATAACTCACGAACCTGAATGTGCAGGTTGTTTACCAACCCAACCACAAATCATGTAGATATTCTATTGTGTTAGATTATATTTTTTAATAACCCAAGAGTTTGGCCTGGTGGTGAGGTAATGTCACCAAAGACTAAAAGTCCCAGGTTCAAACCCTTTTGAACTAAAGGTTAAAAAAAAAAAAGATTATATTTTTAATGGATTTTAAATTATTTTGAATTTTAGTTTTATTTTTTTAAAATATTTGAATTGATATAGTTGTTTTTCTTATCTTGAATTCATAATTTAACTCTCTTAAAATTATTTATTGAGATGGAAGAATTATATACATATTTTTTCTTACTTTATTTATTTTTATTAGATTTCAAAATTATATGAGAATATATTATTTATGTAATGAAATTTAGGTTTTTTTTTTAATAGGATATAGTAAAAAAGGTGAATTTGATATAATATAAATTTTGAAGGTATATTATATTATGCTATACTATATGTTCATGATTTTATGTTTATTTTATAAAAAAATGCATGTAATGAATTTTTGTATCAATGTTGAATAATTATTTAATTTTTGTCTCAATGTCAATAATTTCTTATTTTATTTATTTTTATTTTAACATTTTATGTATTGTATAAAATATTTCTTATATTATGTCTATTTTAAATTAATAATTGTACTATATATAGTATGTTACTGTGAGAACATATTTGTCCTAACCTTCATAGTAATTTGAGTTTATCATTTGTATTATTTTGAGCAAAGAATAAAATTTCTCATGAAAGGATAGAACAACTAAGTATTATTTCTTTTCCTAAAAAAGAAAAAATATTATTTCTCTTTAACCCAAAAAACTTAATTGATAATAAAAAAAATATTATCGTTAAATGTTATAGAGAAGATCAAGATGCTTACACTATACTAATATAAGGGAAATTATGCTAAGTCAAGGAAAATATTATATTAATAATTTAATAAATTTATTATTACTATTAAATATTTAATAAATTAAATAATAATTATTAATATAAAATATTAATTATAAATAAATTAGTAATTACATACAATAAAATAAAAAGATTTTAAATGTAAATATAATTGATTTAAAAATAAAAGATTAAAAAATATGATACATAACATAAGCGTTTGTTTTGTTTATGTTATAGATT
The DNA here is from genome assembly GCA_949640765.1 of Croton laevigatus. NCBI lineage: Eukaryota > Viridiplantae > Streptophyta > Magnoliopsida > Malpighiales > Euphorbiaceae > Croton > Croton laevigatus. The sequence goes on from CATIWJ010197006.1 coordinate 31,953, forward strand.
TTGTATTACTTAGTGAAATAGGAATTTTATTTTTAAATTTTGTTTACATAAATTTTAATGTTTATTGAATTATTTCTTTAACTTTTTTTTATTTTGTGAAATGTGACATATTTTTATTGGTGTGTATTTCAGAGAAAAAAAAATTTTTAACTTTTCCTATCATTTTTTCATATAAATCCACAATCAGTCAAACAACTTAGGATTAAAATATTTGAACAATTCAACTAAATTAAGAAGTTGAAACCTATTATTAAATATGTTGAATATTTATGGCATTTTAAAGTGATCATTACTCAACTTTGAGCGTAATAATTTAACAGAAAAATTACGATTTGAATAACATGAGATGTGTCATTATATTTTACGCAATAAGAGCTTTCCAACGGTATATTATATGCTCAAAACGGATTAAAGGTGGATGAGAAATTGAAGTTCAAAATAAGCTTGGCACAAAGAATTTAATGAGACCAAATCATCCTATATTGGTTGGGAATAAAAATGATAGTGCATAAATGACCTTTTAATAAAATTATAAGTATAGATGCTTTTTCTTGTGCATAGAGACGCGTGGAGATGCAAGGCCAGGTCTATTTTTAATTCTGCCATATTTTTCCCCTCTAACGTTTTAATTGACTAATTAATTGTATTAGAGGCTCCTTTATTAGTTCTTCATAAACTGACTAATAAAGGCCTGCTTATTGCGATTTTCAGTTTTGAAAAAACTGAATAAAATCACGTTTCCACTCTGTTTTCCTAGGCTGCTATTAGTTCCTTAGGTTCCAGTAATAAACTCTGCTCGCGGCTCGGTTCGTTAATATTGCTGTTGTATCTTGGGAGGCGATTGTCTTTTGCAGACAAATTTCGTCTTACGACAGCTATTCGTACAAGCCTTAATTTTTCAACTCTTACTACTTCAATGTTAAGATTTAAATTTCCATTTACGGTTTAATTATTATTTATATTCAGTTAATAATTTCTTTTTTTTTTACTGTAATTTATTATTTATAATTTATAATTTTTAATTAATTAAATCCTATTTTTTCAATTTACGTATTTGACGGATCTAACAAAATATAGTTAATTTGAAGGGAAACTTTTGGATTTGATATTTGGAAAGGTCAACAATCAATCTTAGGAATTGTTATCGATTTGGTGAAATATTATTGGGTGCTAAAACTCATGGAATTTCCCAACAAACAAATTGTTAAAATGAATAAGAATAAAAAAACATTGAAATGCAGTTTCTTATTTAATGAAGGATTATATGTCATTTCAGTAATGTTTGGATTAATGGATGGGTAGGTAGAATGTCACATTTACAGTCTCCAACTTCCTTCTATATGATAAAATTATATATAATTACAAATAACAGTGCAAGCAACTAAACACTCTTAGTCTTAACATATTTTCTTTCACTCAACTGAATGGCGGCTAAATACTACACTCCAATCCAATCCTTCACCAACTTTCATTTTAATAATTTCTCATTTCGGACTTCTGTCTCTGTAACTACTTTTTACTCCATCCGTTTCATTTAGATAGCAAAACTTTCCTTATTAGGTGTTTCATTTAGATAGCAAAATTTCCTAAAATGGTAAATTTTGAGTGTAGTGAGAAGTGGAAAAAGTCTAATTTGCCCTTGACATTGATAAATTGTTGAATTAAATAATGAGTGGTTTTTGAGGTGTTGAATTAAATAATGGATACTTTTTGAGTTAGTGGGGATGCTTTTTGAGTTAGTGGGAAACACAGAGTGACAGTGATGTGACAGTTGTCTGAGTGTGTTTGACTTTTTCTGTAAGAATTGAATTTTGTGTTGTGTCATAAAATACACTGATTTATAAAAACAGTGGGCAATTTAGGTGACTTGTGGCCAAGTTTGTCTGTCGAAAAGTGAATAACTAGCCACAAGTTATTAAACTTGGTAACAATTATAGCAAACAGTGGTAAATAACTTGCCATAATTAATTAAACTTGCTAACAACTATAGTAGACGACAAGTGTTATAAGTGGCCACAACTAATTGAACTTGCTAACAATTATAGTAGACGGCAAGTGTTATAAGTGGCCACAACTAATTAAACTTGCTAACAACTGTAACAGAGAGTGGTAAATGACTGGCCACAACTAATTAAACTTGCTAACAACAATAGCAGACAATGGTAAATAACTGGCCACAACAAATTAAATTTACTAACAAGTATAGGAGAAAGTGATAAATAACTGGCTACAAGTTATTAAACTTGTTAATAACTATAGGAGACAATGGTAAAGAACTTGCCACAACCGTTAATAGTTGTGGCCATCTTCATCAGTAGTTGTCCACAAGTGCAAGTTGTTGTGGGCAAGTGTTAATAAGTGCAGCCCTTTTGTTGTTAAAAGTTGTTCACTGGTTACCCAAGTTGTCCACAACTTTGGTACATAACTGGCCACAACTGTTAATAGTTGTGGCCACCTTCATCAGTAGTTGTCCACAGGTGCAAGTAGTTGTGGGCAAGTGTTAATTAGTGTGGCCCTTTTGTTGTTAAAAGTTGTTCACTGGTTACCCAAGTTGTCCATAAC
>CATIWJ010197055.1:0-11274 GCA_949640765.1 Croton laevigatus
TTTGCAGCTAAGCGTAGGTGTGCGAGAAAAAACATGATGGCTTGCATTAGTAATGCTTAAATGTAAGCTGTTTTCTGAACATCTAATAGGAATAGTAAAATTTTATCTTTGCTAATAAAAAACCATAAAAGATATGATCAGTTTTCATGGCTAAAAAATTCACAAAATCCTACTATCTATTTATAGGTAATAGTTTCATCCTTGCTACTTAAAGCTTATTCTAATTTTCAAATTTCTTTTTAATTTTCAAATTTGAAAAATCTACTCTTATTTCAAATTGTTTCTTGCTATGAATTTTTATGATTTCATTGTTGCGTACTTGATTGTGTAGTAAGTTTAGAATGATCATGTGTAAATTCTAAGTTGAACATAGACTTTTATCAAAGTTGACTTGTTTTTACAATGATAAATATGAATTTGTAAATATTTTGTAGATTTAATTTGATTTAGTGGTTTAGATCATAATATAATTAGTGTTTCTGATTTTTGCTTTGTTTTGCTAATCTTTTTTTAAGGGCCACTTTGGAACAAATAAATTGCAATTTATCATGTTTGGGAGCCAAAAATATTTGGAATTTAAAGTTTAAATTATTTATTTCTAGTATATTATATTATTTGCAAATGATTTTGAGTAGGAATTCATTTACATATAAATTTTAGAACTCTAATTCATTCATTTCAAAGTGAAGAAGCTTTCTTTTTATTTTCCATAAAAAAAATCTTATAAAACTATGTTAAATTTATTTAAAAATTCAAATTTTCCTTAACTGAAATGTGCATATCAAAATAAGTCTAATGACAAATACATTTATAAGTTGACGATTAACCAGCGTTGGAAATGCTTCCACTCCTTTGAAAAGTTATTTTGAATTTATATTTTTAATTATACATAATTAATAATATTTGATCTAATTCTATCAAAATTGATTGAAATTTGTAAATGAACTCTAAATTTCAATGTACAAACTTGATTGAAATTTGTAAATGAACTCTAAATTTCAATGTACAAACTGCTATATCAGTTGAATTCTATCTTGCAGTTAATTTAAACATGAAAACTTATTCATAAAAAAAATTACGTTTTTTTAGTAAAATGAATGTTACCAAATCATATGTACACAAATCCTTAATTTTCACCTAGCTAAATTTTTAATTTATTTAGAGTTTGTTACACTTTGTAATTTGTTTTGAGTTTTAACTTCTAATATCCCTAATAACAAAATGTAATTAGTCTTAATCAAGTGTATTTATATACACATAGACACTAATATATATTCACTTCCTTTTTTCCTTTCTTTTGAAAAGGGATCTAATATACTCTAGTTTATGTAAATAACAGCAGGCACTCTCTCTTTGTAAATCACTGTTTCATAGTACTAAATCACTGAAATTTCTGATTAGTGATGGTGTTAATTTTTGTTTCAGTGTAAATAAGACTATAGAGCGTTATCAGAAGAAAAGTAAGGATCTTGGAATAAGCTTCAAAGCAGTTGATGAAAATATGCAGGTTACTACTCTCCTCTTACATTAATGTCATCATTTTTAAGAGTAATAAAAACGTCATTACTTACACGAATAAAAATGCAAAATGACAAGTGGGATATCATCCCAAATTCGAACATGAGCATGATGAATCGAGTCTCTTGCTAACATATTAGCTTTCAAGTTCGCGAGCCTCCTAACCCTACAAACAATAACCTGACCGTGTCTAGACAACAATTGTTTACAATATAAAAACAGTAGAACCGAACTCTGAAAGGTCCTCAGAATTAGAATTAATTGCATCAAAAAATAATTGAGAATCAATGAAAGTAGTTCTAGCGTCCCTTGTTTCTTGGTTCTGCATAAAATGTAGAAAATTGTCGATACGCTTAACAAATCATGGGGTTGTCTCCTCTGATCTCGTATCCGGATATAGCTCTTCCGATAATTTCTATTAGCTATATATTAGTATTAAATTGATGTTCAGATTTGTGACTAATGGAATACCAAAACCTAAACAAGTTGGTAATATGTCTTAAAGTTCTTTCTTTTCCTGGTAAATTGAGATATTGATTTGTTTTTCTTGCACACGAAGAAATAGTGAAAAGCTGCAAATGGTCAAATTGGTAATGTTTTTATTGATTAAATGTTGTGAGTGAATTATTGAATAATTTTTTTTTTTTTTAAATGTTAATAAGATTTTGAATAATGCACATTCTTGAAAATGAATTGATCAATGGGACATAAATTTTGCATACAGAATATGAAGGAAGATTCTTTCAGCTTGGCAAAGAAGATCGAGAATATTGAAGTCTCTAAACGGTTTAAAGCCTTTAATTATTATTATTATTATTTTTTTTTCATTTTGAAAATTTCCATGAAGTAGATTATTTGTCTTTTAATTTGTTGGAGTTGTGTATATATGTTTGCAGAAAATTGCTAGGAAATGCACTTGATTCATGTCCAATTGATGAGCTACAACAATTAGAGAATCAGCTGGAAAGAAGCCTATCTAAAATTAGGACTAGAAAGGTATCTTCTTATAATTTTTTTTTTGTTGTAAATTAACATTTTAGTTCTATCAAGAAAATCAATTAACTTATAATCCTACTTTTACATGCATGCAGAATCAAATGTTCAAGGAGCAAATTGAGAAACTAAGGAATGAGGTAATTTAACCGCTACGTACACTAGTTGTGTTCGGCAATATTTTACAAGTATATTTTAGCATTTTAACTAGTTGTCAAAAGGCTAAAATCTATTTCTTTTAGTTTTTTCAACTAAACTTCTAGCTGTTTAAGAATTATTTTATGGAAATCAAAACTTCTTTGCTTTTAAATTTTAACAGTTAGTAAAACAACTACTGAAACAACTAATAATTGTTCACATAGCTAATTTTGTTGAACATGTCTTGCGCTTTGGCGTTTTTAGGTTGGTAAACTGAATTCCAACGTAATTACAACTACTTGTGTGAATTTCTTTGTAAAATGTTATGGGGCATGAGATCCCTTTTATAAGGGTGGAGTGAGAGTGGTTGCTCTAGGGTTTTCTGGGCCTTTTGGACGGGTTGGAGTACCATAGGTTCAGAATGGGGTCGTACCCTGGTTTATGGTTCGACGCAGACCCTCTTTGAAGGCTATTTCATTTAAATAATATTTTATAAAAATCAAATCTCTTTCACTTTTAATTTTTAGCATTTGGTAAAGAACTACTACGACTACTAATAACTATTCAAATAATTAAATTTTGTTGAACATGTTCTGCATTTTGACATTTTTAGGTATAGTTTGGTAGATTGAGTTTCAACGTAATGTGTGACTTTCTTTGTAATGTCATAAAACAAACCATGCAAAGTAATCACAATTACATTGCATTGCAGTCTATCAAACATCGTGTTATGTATTCTAATATCTTGGAACTCATAGGCTAATTGTCCATAATTACCATCGTCTTTTCAGGAGAAAGTCCTAATGGAAGAAAACACAAGATTGAGAGGAAAGGTATATATATATATATTGCGATACATTTTTATGATTCAACACTTAAAAATTTAAGGATTGGTTAATACTGATTTAGTGTTTAATTATTGATTAATAGTGTGGGATGGAACCGATGAAAATCTCAGCTAAGAAACAACAAATACAAGCAGCAGATAGAGAAAGAGTGAGCATGGAAGTGGAGACAATATTGTTCATAGGTCCACCTTCACTTTGATAATTATTTCTTCTCTTAATTACATATATATATTTTTATGCTACTGTGTTTTTAATCTAATTCGTAAATAAGTTTACTCAAACTAACATATCCATATATGTATAACCAAAAGTGTACACTAAGATGTGAAATTTGATTCATATATAACTCAACTTGTATTATAATTTTTTTCACATAAACCTTTGTTACTCTACGGCATTTTCCTTTTTATTTTTCCTCCTCAGAATGCATTCTTTTTTTTTTTACTACATCCTATGGTTTTGATCCTGATTTTTTCAAAAATTTTTTATCAGAAACAGTTTTGTTTAGAACCTAATAATTTTAGAGAAAATGACACTTTTATACTTCTTTTTAAGGTTTTTCATAATTTTGGACCTAAATTGGTTTGTCATGGAAATATCACCAATATTCTTTTTTTACTTTTTTATTTCTTTGGGCTTTCATTGAAAAGGCGCTTGCAACATTGCTTATAAGTTATTTATCAATAGCACAAATAAAAAAAGGAGCTGAACCATTCATTACCTGTTTGTAAGTTTGTAAGCATGGTTTTTTGTTGAATCATGTGTAGGATGTTATGGGTGGTTGATTACTATACTCTTTGGGTGCTTTGCTTTGGTAAGATTATAAGGTGGGAATTTGGGTTTAGACTAGAAAAGCTCTTTGATGTGTTTTGTGGTGATTATATATGTATCCATGTATAAATCTTAAGTTTAATTAATGTATAACCTTTTGTTTTGCTGTTAAAAGAAAAGGTAAACAAGTTTACTGCTTATTAGTTAGTTATGGACTAAATTTTATTAGTTACTTATAAACTAAATCTGGTTAACATATCTTTTTATTTGGGGAAAGTCTGATAAATATGTCACAATTTATTTTTAAGTAATTTATACTCACTCAGCTTATTATAAACAATAAGCCAATATAATAAGCATTAGTTTTGATAGACATACCCTAATATCTTTAGGATGTGTATCTCCTTCGTATTTTTAATTTGATTCAGAATTGCTAATGGCTATTATTTAAATTATATAGAAGTACATAAGATGCAATGAAGCTCTCACAGAGCTAACAAAGCTAGAAAAGAAAGTATATGAATGAGTTAACGTAGGTTTGTCTAAATATTTAGTAGAGCTGATCAAACAACTCAAGTAAGCTTTTAAATAACACAATTTTATTTATTCTAACGAGTAATTTTTATTCGATGAATATTTTATTTAGAATTATTTAATATTTAAATTATGTTTTAAAATTTATGAATGTGTTTTAAATTTATTTATGCTTTTCATTAGTTAAAGTATCCACTAAGCGTAATCGCTCAGCAAGTTTGGTTTATTCTGAACTTGTAGATCTCCGAAAGAAGTATAGAAGTTGGAACATTGGGGTACCACTAGAACTAGAGCATAGATTGACATATACTGTGAAGTTGAAGTTAACACAATCAAAGCTAGAATAGAAGGGGAAAAAAAATGTATCTATATTTTGTAACTAAATTTAAAATATGATATGTATACCATATAATATATAATGTAGCACAACTTGGTCCAGCTAAAAATAGTCAGATTAAGGGATGTTACAGTGCTTTGAGAGCTGTTTCTTCATCGATGATGTTAGCTCGATTGATCTTAGATTCATGACAAATTAAAGAGCTTTGCAACTCATCAATGGAGAAACGACTAAGATCTTTAAATTCTTCAATGGAACAAACAACATAATTCCAATTTGGAGTGAGTGATCTCAGTATTTTCAACACAATTTTAGCATCTTCCATGTCTGCACCATGAAAGTGCATCTTGTTTGCAATTCCCATTGTTCTTCCAACAAAATCTATGATAGATTCTCCTGATTTCATTTGAAGAACTTCAAATTCACTCGTCAAGGATTGAAGCAATGCTTGCTTAACCCTATTTGATCCTGCAAACTTCTTTTTCATTGAATCCCAAATCTGCTTGGAAGTATCTTTTTGAAGAATTGTCTCCAAAATTGAACAATCAATTGCTTGAAATAAATAGTTTTTTGCTTTTAAATCTTTGAGTTTTCGATCTACCAAAGCTTTGGCTTGAGCTTCAGTAAGCCTTTCTCTTGCTACGGGGTTTGCTACACCATTCTCCACAATGTCCCAGTACTCTTTGGACCTCAGGAAATTTTCCATTAACATGCTCCAGTGATCATAAAAACCATCAAAACGAGGAATTGATGGTTGTACAAAGCCATTGCTATCAGATGTCATTTGTTTTCCAAGCTCTGATACCATATGTTAGATAATTTTAGGAGTAAAGAATGAAAGCAAGAGATATATGATACTGAAGAATACTGAAGAGTTGTCTTATTCATAATAAACCGAAATACAGTTTAAATAGGAAACAATACTGAATCTGCTATAACAGAAATTGCAGAAATTTTAGAAACTAATATCTCTAGAAATAAGCACAGTTACTCAACAAACTCACTTATGACTAGGACTATTATTGGACTAAGTCTCTAAATTAACACGAGCTAATAATTCAAATAACAACTCTTAACATATCCATCACTACATATTCAAGACAACCCTTTTTATTTCAAACTTTTGTCCTTAATCAATCAACTTGAAATGGTTTTACTATTTCTTGTATGTCTTTTTCAACTTTTGTTTTAAGCATAATTCACCTATGACCAAGCTAGATCTGATGGTTTTCAAATTTTGATTTTGACTATGCTTCTTCAAATTTTGATTTTGACTATGCTTCTTACTTTTTGTTTTCCTCCAATTAAAATCCAGTTTTAGGTACTTATGGTTTGTTCAGTAAATTGATTTTGCAATTAAATGTGAGTTTGTGGATTTGATTTTGAATTTGATTATTTGTGTGGTGTTTTTTTTTTTTTTTTGGATTTGTGTGGTGATTGAATATGTAGAATATTAGATATTGTGACTTCATTTTTATTGCAAAGAGAGGGAGAGCATACTGTAGCAGAAGAAGAAGAGGAGAAATGCGAGTTCTATTGTTTGGGTTGGTTCGATGTTTTAGAGTGGATTGAATCAAAATCAATGATTTGATTCAAACTCAAGTTGAAAACAATAAAAAGTCCCTATTTTAAAATTTTATTTTCAATTACATCATTAATTTTAAATTTTGGGTATTATTAGAACCCAACTATTTGATTTGGGTATTTTCAATACAAAGTTAAAATTTAAGTATTTTTAAGAACTTAATTAAAGTTCAGGGTATTTTTATATAATTGGTCTAAAAGATTGCATATACTAATACAATGGTTAACCGGTTAATCTATTTAACAAAAGGAATATAAATATTTTAAAAAAAATAAAAATATAATTTTAAATCGATAATATATACTATAAAAGTTGAAACTTGATTGATTATACCGCGATATGACAATAAACTAAAATTTACAAGGCATTTTATTTTTCTAATTTTTAAATTAATTATATTTTAATATATACCAACTCTTGATATACTTTATTTCATTTATGATTACTAATTAATACTAGTTTTTATATTACTTTTGGTTATAATATTTATTAATATTATTAGTAAACTGATCAAATTAATAATTAAATTATTTAATTTTTTAAATATTCCTGGAAAATAAAATAAATTACAAATATATAAATTTTATTAAAAATAATAAATGAAATAAATCTCTTTAAATTTATTTTAAATTATATTATAGTAATGCATGTATCAATAACGTGTGATAATGTAGCACGAGTATAACCTTAAAAAAATTATGTGTAGATTTGGAAATTGCTTTTTAATTTTAAAATTTATTGTGATTAAATTAATAAAATTAATAATTAAGTTATTTAATAAAAATATAATTAATTAAAAATACATAAATTTTTTAGTGTAAAAAAATTATAGATTTAATTAAAATATATAGATATTTTTAAATTATTTTAGATTATATTATAATTAAGCTTATATGTAAAAAATTAAGTAAAAATGTTATTAACTGCATAATGTGGTTAAAAATGCACATCACATAGGTGTGTACCTAGTTTAATCTAGTTTTCTTCTAAGTTCTAAACTACAATAATTATTATTTTCAATAAAAAAAACAATAATTATTCTCATAGCTTACTACATTGCTTTGGCTATTGAAATCAATTTTTCTATAATTAGTAAATATGTCTGTTCTTGTAGTTATTTATCATCATATGTGGTGTTAATGAATCGGTAAATATTTTCAGTAGCGGAACTAAAAGTAAAGATGGCGGATCCAGTAAATTTGAAAAGTGTCCCGTTCACTTGTAACATAAAATTGACTTGTAAATTCACTGAGTTTATTATTTAAGTAAAAAATTCATATAATTTTGTAAATATATTTAGACACAACTAGCAAAATAGCACAAAATGACAATGTTATTTATACATATAGCACAAAACTTCCATAATTAAAGAAATAGCTAAATAGGCCTACATATTTTTGAAAATGCCAAATGTAACACCTCAAATCCGCCTTACGAATAAGACAACCTGAGGTGTCACATGTCTTACAACGGTACTCAGAACTTCATTTTTTTATTTATTTTATTAGTTACATCACCCCATTACCTCACAATAATTTATTTTACAGTAATTTAGAAAATTCTTTACAATATTCTCAGTATATACCATGCTAGTACTTGTCAGATTCGGTTGGCCCTCCACTCTACTGGTTCTTTCTTGACTTCTACTTCTGGCACCTACAAGTTAGCAAAAACTAACTTGCTAAGCGTTTCGAATATTACATAACAAGAGTTCACGTCAATATAAATACCAGGTAGTGCACAACATAGCATTTATTCACAGCAAGTTGAGTAAAGGTAAAGTATCAAACCTGAAAATCCGTCCACAAAATGATCCTACGCGGATATCCTTTAATTCCCACGCGTCTTGGTGGTTTCGGGTCCTAAAAATAATATTTAAGTATTTAATAAATCCATTAATTAAACCCTTGGGTCCTAAAAATATTACTTATGTGTTTTTAATAATTTATATAATTTAATTTGGATCTCTAAATATTTAAAATTCACTAAATAATTTATTTATTATTCTGTTGGACGAAATTGCATTGAAAAAATGAAGTTTAGGGGCTGTTTTATAATCAATAGGACCTAATTGAAAAGCCAAAGTAAGTTTTGGGGCCAAATAAGAAAACGCGGATGGACCTATATGCAAAATACCAAAGTTTTCGGACTAAACCGTAAAATAGGACCTAAATGTATAGCAAAAGTAATTTTAGGGGTCACAATGTAAATTATTTTGGGCTTACTTGCACATGGCGAAAATCGGAAGTACTGATTCCGACATTGCTCAAAACAGATTTCTCAAAACACAGCTGTTTTGAGCAAAACGCGCTCCCAGGCCTCGTTTTGAGTCTTCTTCAACCTTCAGCTTCTGTTTCCTTTTCATCGTTACCCTCTTCGGCCCAACAAGGCCCAATGCCAATTCCGGCCACGTGCGGCGGCAAGGCTGGTACCGGCGAACTCCTCTCGGCGGCGCTGACCTGTTGGGACCCTTTACACGGCCGTAGGTTGACCGGAGGCGGTGATACAGCGGCTAGAAGCTTCAGTTGACTTTGTTGAACTACGGTTTGATCGAGCTCAAACGACCGGCTCCAGCGACGTATTGGCGAGTTTCTCACATGAAACTTGATCTACTCAACTCAAAGAATAACTCTACAATCTCAGTTTTTGAATCTAACACAGAAAATTTAAACTTCAAAATTCAAAATTTTCTCTAGTTTTCGGTTCTACTTCCTGCTTTCTTTTCTTTTTTTTCCTTTTCTTTCGTTTTGTTTTGCTTTCCTGCTTAACCAACTTCACCCACTTTATTTATTCTACATTAACTTCATCATCTTCTTTTTTTCTTTTTTTTAAATTAATTTTATTATTAAAAATAAAATTTACAACTAACCTCACGATACTGTTAATCTAGGTTTACGGGCGTTACACCAAAACTGCCATTTATTCTCAAATATGAATTTATTTAAAAAGAAAAATAAAAAACCTCAAATTTTCACATTTCATGCAAAAACAAAGCATGTTTGCCGATGATCTCATCACCGCCGTTTTGCCTCCGTTCACCGTCGGAATGGCCTAGCCGGAGTCGCCAATCAACAGCCTAGGCAAAGGTGATCTCGACTGGCACCAGATCTCTGGCAATAGGTAGCGGAAAGGGTGATTTTCATTTGAATTGCAATATGAGTTATATTAGACCCCAAAATCTTTAAATAGTCAATTCATCATCTTCCCGACCATGAATTTTCAATTTGAGGCCACCAGAAGAAAGCCCAAGCGACGAGAAACATTTTAATACCTATTTTGCTACCGTTCAATGGCTGGAGAAAAAAAAAAGTCACATTTCCCCACCGTTCAACTGATTTTGGTTGATTTCGGCTAAATACAATAGAGTCATGAGAAAATAAGACCATTTTTGGAATCTACGGGTTGGAATATATTTACCCAAATACTTAAACATGTTATCAATTATCATCAATTTTTTTTAAATTATAGTTTATAACTAATTAAAATTAAGTTACAAAAAATTAAAATGAAACAAGTAACAACTAAAATATTACAAGACTTAACCGTAGTCAAAGTTTTGTTTAAGCTTATAAAATGAAAAAATAATTACAAAGATACAATAGCAATTTAGAAAAATTTTTTCATTTCAACATACATTGTGCATTTAGCTAGATTTTTTTAATTATTATTTAAACTAATTAAAATTAAGATAAAAATAAAATAAGTAAGAACAAAAATATTACTCTAAGAAGATTAAAGGTAGCCAAAATTTTATTTTATCTTTAGAAAAAGAAAAAATAAACCATTTGAACCAAAGACATCAGAGTTTATAGCGTTGTGTTGAATCACCAAGCACATCCCAATATTTATTATTCTCTAATATTAAATTATACATATTCTAAAATTCGAGTGGCTCAATATACATAGAACGCCTGATCGAGGTGGTTGACCATCCTGTCCATCCCAAATTTTTATCTGGATAAACTATGTAATAAATAGTATGTAAAAATGTTATAAATTTATTTTTTAAATAATAAATTAATTATTAAATTTTTTTGTAAATATATTATTTATTATAAATTGAATTTTATAAATGGATTAAATATATTGTTAACTAGCACGTGGGTTATAGGTGCCCATGATTTTTGTCATTGTAGAGTGACCCTACTCTAAAATGATATTTTCTTTTAAGTGTATTTTATAATTTAATGTTATGTTTCATAAATAACCATTTTTATTAATAAAATTACTTTGTTAAAGTGAAATAAGTTTTTTGAATATTTCTGAAAAGCCTTATAAATTCTTCTTTTTTGAATATTTCTTGATGTTTCCAGGATTTAATGGGGGAAACTTTACGAGCCGTGGTTCACCTTGATGGAGCTGATGGTTTCGCTTAGATAGTGTGACCCTGAAAGTAAAAGGAGAAAGCGAAGGGAAGTTGCCGTAGCAAACACTCCGATGCCTAAGTCAGTTTTAGGATCGGTAGATATATTGGAATAGTAATCAAAGAGAGAATTCAGTCTACTAGTGGAAAAGTAATCATACCCGAATATCCGGCCCTTCCCCCTATA